>OY757277.1:1349652-1655903 GCA_963584085.1 Pyrausta aurata
GTAATTCGAAAATTAATTATTCCCCTTTAAATCTCTTGAATTTCAGATGCCTCTGAATGAATTTCGTGTTTTTAATAATGAGGGATAAAAATAATTTTGCTGATACATTTTTTTTCTTTTGATGCCCTTCTTAGTAAGAAAATAATTACATATTTTTTGTTAAAAAAAAAACAAGAGCTTGTCATTTTAGAATAAGAACTAATCGAACGTTCAAAAAGTATTGTCAATACGATAAGATAACTTTACTTAAATTTAAAAGTCAATAATAAAGTCATAAAAGTTTAAATGATTCTTAAAATAATTGTTAATAATGTTTTATGTTAGGAAATCATATGGACAGGAAGCGTTATTTATATATCCATCCACAATTATTTTATTTATAGTTCACATTTTTTAAAACCTTATTTAAAAATAACTGTATTTTTAAAAAAGATTTGTCCAGCGTTTTCGATTAATTTATTATTTTTGCTTAATCTAAGAAGAAAATGCTAGAAAAATCTTTATTCATATAAAATCACCATCATCATTGTAAAATATACCCACTTGATAAAATAAGGTTGTACATTGTTCGATAAATTCCGGATGTGACTTTGATATTACGTAATAAAGCTCATGATTATGTAATCAGCATAAATTGAATTAAAGCATACATGTTAAAAATATTTTTATTTAATTTTTAATCTATAAACTGTTTCCCGAAACAAAAAAAAATAAGTTTAGTGCAAAATAAATCTACTTATTCAGAGCTAAAATACTAGGCAATTCGAAAAAGTTGAACGTTCCAATTTGAGTTTTCGTCTGAGCCGATTAGCTTTGCTATAAAAAGAAATAAAGTCGATAGCTGAATTATCACAGTTAAAATAGATTCAGTATTTTTATTTAAATATACATTATTAAACGTCATTAATGTAATATCAAGTTTTGAGCAATCCAACCATCAGTTGAAATGCACCGAAAAAAACCAATTCATTCATTTGTAATACAATTTAAAAGTTAAGCTCAATGTCAAAAAAACTAAATGACAGTTATCAAAAAAAATCTGAAAGTCTTTAAAATAAACTTTGAGCTTACCAATAATTTCTATACTGTGGCTTTATAGCTAACCGATTTTAAAGTAAACCATTTGGTCAGTAAAAAACAGGTCTATTAAACTAAGCTTTAATACCTAGTTCGTGCGTTATTCTCGCGAATAAAGCGAAAAATATAAGTACTAAACTTTTCTTTAAAATAAATCGTAAAAAAATTAAGGTTTTCAAAAATCACTTAATCATAAACATCTTCCAAAAACCGTACCGTACTAACCGACCAATTTAGGAAGAAAAAACGAGAACATCATTCAATAATTGAGGTATATTTTTACAATAGGTTAGATAACCTGCAACGGTTTCGTAAAAAAATTAAGTGCTTAAAATATTATTCAATTAGGTATTACGTTTAATTATAAACATATTTAAAAAAAACTCAGTAGGTATCAGAGGCCTTACTCTGGACACAAAACCCGATCCAATTAATATATCCATCCCTGTCACACGCATTCACAGCCTGGTATGAGTGACAGGGACCGACCGATTTAAAAAAAACAAAACGACAGCAGCATTCAATAATTACGTATACTTTTATAATTGGCTGGGTAGCCATAGCCTTAGTTTAAGCCCGGTGCTATAATCTTTCCCCGTATTCATAATAATTCAAACAGTCTAATAAACCTATTTTAGCTATTACACTGTTTCGTCACTTTCTGTTTAATGATGACAGCGCCAAGAGAAAATGAGACAAAACAGTGGAATAGTTAAAACAGGTTTATTAGACTGTTTGCGTTTTTATGAATAAGAGGGTTTGGCAAAAAGTTTTCTGCTATTAGCCTAGCAAAAAAAACTGACAGCTTGAAAATAAAAACATAATGAGGGTAGACATCAAAGATACGTCGTGAATCTCATTAAAATCAAAAATTTGTGTTCTGTGAGTGCAGTGGATTGCAGTGTGTAAAATGTGTATTATGGACAAAACGGTTCTGTGTCATGCAGTGAATTGTGTGAAATGTGAACATTAACGGTTTATTTTGGACTGAATTATCGTGCGACGTGGTTTCAGTGGCAGAAGGGAGTTCTGTTTGATATAGCAGGTAAGTTTTTATTTCTAGTTAAGATTTGATTAAATTATTATGGTGTGTAGTCGTCAGTAAGTTCAAAACGCGCGGGGGCTAGTGTTCTGATAAGTAAGAAAGAGATTCTTAAGCTCAGGGACTTGTTATCTTCAAATAGCCCTGATGAAACTTATCTGGGCCCCTATTTTTGAATCACTCGCTTGGATATGGCGAGTGATTTTCGTTCGAAAACGATTTTTTTTCTATGACTTTTGACACTACGTCGAACGAAAATCACTCGCCATCTTAAAGCGAATGATTCAAAAATAGGGCCCCTGCTTGGTAACCCTATATAGGGTTTGGACGAGTAGTCTATGCCATACCTACAAAGGTGAAACACATCTCCACAACAAGGCTCATACGAACGGAGACCCAATTTAAAATTGTAAGGGCTCGAGTACTGAAGGGTAAATAAGGGTCCCTCTTGAAATCCGTTTTCATTGATGCGATGCGATAAGGAATCGATTAGATTGGAAGATGTCGGGAGGAGGTAGGAATAACTACATTTTAGTATAACTAATCTACCAACATTATGCCGGAGTACAATATTAATCAGTCAGGTATCAAACGACTGCCGGGAGTCGCATAATAATGGAATTTCTATTGTGTCTCGTTCACACATACTTGACGAGTTAAACTTATTTTTGTTCATGACAATGTTATTGGTAAGTAGTGCATTTTAAGTATATACTTTTTATGTAGTATCAGACTTTACTGTCACGATTATTCCGCGTAATCAGTCAGGTATCAAACGAATGCCGAGAGTCGCATAACAATGGAATTTTTATTGTGTCTCGTTTACACATACTTGACGAGTTAACTATGAGAGCAAATTCTGACGTGTATTTTATTAGGGTTGTCTGTTACCAAATTATTTTCATGCTTTTAGATATAATTGGACTGTAAAAGTGTAGTGGGTTTCCTTGCTGAGATTGAAGTATACATGTAATTTTTTTCTAAAAGGCTAACATTTGAGAAATAGAGGTAAAATTTAGAGGGGGCTATTTAACCTCCAAAAAATTAACAAACAAATACTTTCAACGAAAATAGAGCCCGAAGTCAGGTTTAAATTTGACACGGAACCCTCAGTGCGCGAGTCCGACTATCACTTGGCCGATTTTTAGGGTTCCGTAGCCGAATGGCAAAAAACGGAACCCTTATAGTTTCGTCAAGTCTGTCTGTCTGTCTGTCTGTCCGTCTGTCTGTCTGTCTGTCTGTCTGTCCGTCCGTATGTCACAGCCACATTATTCTGAAACTATAAGCATCACATAGCTGAAACTTGGTAGGTAGGTGTATTTTGTTCACCGCTTTCCGATTCAGATACAAAAAGTAAGAAAAAATAATATTTAAGGGGGGGCTCCCATACATGAAACTAAAACCTAAAATATTTTTTTTACTCAAACCTATGCGTGTGGGGTGTCTGTGGATAGGTCTTTTAAAATGATGTTGAGGTTTCTAAAACCATTTTTTCTAAAAGTGTGAGGTTTGAGATATAGACGCTTCCAAAGTGGTAAAATGGGCGTCCCCCCCCATCTAACTTTTGAACTAAGAAAGTGAAAATTTTGAAAAAAATATATGATGTAGATCTCAACAAAAACTTGCAACGAAAATTGGTTTAAAGGAGATCGAACAAGTAGTTTTTGAGATATTGGACATTTTTATCAACCGCAAATATAACTTTGTCTTTCATACAAACACTATGAAAAACAAAGTTATTTTTGGTGTCACAATATATTGTGATGTTTTCGTTAAGTGAAAGTAAGTGGACCCTGAATTCAGTTAAGGGTGGCACGGAACCCTCAGTGCGCGGGTCCGACACGCACTTAACCGGTTTTTTTTTTTCGATATAAAAATCGTCAAACCATGCAAACGTGGCGAGGACTCTCGGGCCTCTGTTATCGCAGATATCTCGCATCAGAGCTGACCCATGCTGTCATATTGTTTCACATAAAGAACTTGGAGAACCGAAGGTTAGGAACGACAGCAGGACAGTGAATAAATAGTGTGGAAATACATGACTAAGTACTTACATTATTTTTTCATCCCCCGACGTAAAATATCAATCAATCAATCAATCAATCAGCCTGTTGCAGTCCACTGCTAGACGTAAGCCTCCCCAAGGGCACGCCAAAGTGCACGATCCCCTGCTTTCCTCATCCAGTCACTACCAGCGACCTTCTTTAGGTCATCGGTCCATCTGGCAGGGGGGCGTCCAACACTACGTTTGCCGAGACGTGGTCTCCATTCAAGAACCCGTCTACTCCAACGTAACGTTAAATATAATATGTATAATAAGTTTAACGTTTTCTGTAGATACCAGAGACTCCTAAACCGATAAACCGATTTACGTTTGTTTATTTTTTTGTCATAGATAATTTTATCTTGAGTGTTCGTATCCGAATTTCATGAAATTCTGTTCAGCCTTTTTTAACGACTTTTTTTTTATTTAAATTTTAATGTATAGTTATTTTATGGTAATACTATTTTAAAAACAGTAATGAATGATTATTTTAATCAATAAATTGCCTCTCTGTTTCTTTTTGAAAGTGCACACTTAATAAGGCACTTAGGTAATAAATAAGGGTATTTTTCACCATCGACAAATAAACACTAACCAAAGAATAATTCAAAAATGTAACGTCATTTCGTATGAAGAACTGGACAGATAACGCTAATGGTAACTTATTCAGACATTGTAAAACAGGTCGTAAGAATTATAATATCTGTCAATTCTTTCCCCTACGTTTACTGACGCTACACGTATTTCAGCGAGGACGAAGCTAAAATATCGGAGCTATCAGTTATTGGATCCGCTAGAAATCTTATTTTATTGCTTCAAAATAATAATACTATGTCTGCTGCCTCCGATCTGTTATGTAAACTATTTGATTTATTACATAGTTGGAGTTTAATAAAAACGGATAAACTACTGTTAATCAGTCAGGTATCAAACGACTCCCTGGAGTCGCATAACAATGGAATTTCTATTGTGTCTCGTTCACACATACTTGACGAGTTAAATTTGTTTTATGTTTATTACAAAAACAGAGGGGCGATTGTGTAAAGCAACTGTATTCATTTGACAGTTCAAAACGTACGATATGATCTGACAAACGGCAAAGAACAAAGGGTTTGACAGATCATACCGTACGTTTTGAACTGTCAAATGTATACGATTGCTTTACACAGTTCCAAACCTGGTTAGGGCTGAGCTGTAGGCTACTTGCGGGGTCACAGGTGGACAGTGAATGGCCATCAGATATGGTGGTTAGCTGCGAATATGTTGAATAAGCAGTCCCCGACCAAACAGCGACAGGACCAGGGGGGTAATTGTGTAAAGCAATCGTATTCATTTGACAGTTCAAAACGTACGATATGATCTGTCAAACCTTTTGTTCTTTGCCGTTTGACAGATCATATCGTACGTTTTGAACTGTCAACTAAATACGATTGCTTTACACAATTCCATACCAGAATGTAGTAGGGAGTCTAGTGGGATAGGCTTCTCTTTTAAAAACTACAATATTCAGTGACGATCCTGTGCCATGGCGAGTAAACGCCGCCATTAAATAAGCGTTCCCCTGGTGTTGGGTAGCAGCAACATCAGTACTGGCAGAAGGCTGAAGATATATAGATATAGACAGATCAGGAAAGGGTTTTGACTGGGCATAAAGATGCGGAAAACCCGTTCTTAAACTGCAGTATGGTAGGCAAGAGGGAAACCAACACATATACTTAGGGGACTCGGCGAAAACTTTAAGCACAATGAATAAATATGAATTTTACATTTTAAATTGGATAAGATATGCGATATCTTGAGTTAAGTTTAGGAGACAAGCTTTGAAGATCGTATTTTAGTTAGAGTTATTTAAATGGCATTTGTTATACTTTCATTTCAATCAATAGGTAAGAAGATAAAGTATACATAGGTACTGACAACTTTTTTGTAACGTGCATTTTTTTACTATTTTTGCAGTCACACTATAACTTTATAGGATGAGCATATCTATCCAACGCGGCAACGCAGCCAGCATCATAGCCTCCTTGCCATAAGGAAATGATTTCGATTTTTTAATAGGTAGGTCTTAATTTTAGGTAGGTAGGTAGTAGATAGGTAGGTCTTGAGAACAAGACCAAGACGTCAAATGCCTATATTTTGACAACATGAACTACCACCACTCCCTTCAGCTAACTAACACAGTTTTTGGTACAGACAGCCACAGAAACAACTTAGGTACTTTACTTTCTAATTTTTCTCCAAGTACTAAGAGCGCAGAAGTTAATAACAGATTTTTTAAGCTTTATTGATGAGTAGAAATTTACATTTAGCTTGAAAAATTGGGATTTAAATCGAGGTTATAAAGGTTCTTTCACAAAATCCTCAAAGTATTAGTAGTGCACAAATTGTAGGATATTTTGAGATTTATCTACGCTCGTTGGCAATAGAAACATTTTTATGAGTGTTGGTATTAGTTTGGGTAAAAGAAGTGTTAACTACCTCATATTTGAGGTAAGGCATTTGCCCAGCAGTGGGATGCTTACAGGCTAACTTAACATTTTTTTTTACTTTTATTAGAAATGTAGAGTGGAAGATCAGCGTTAGGCCTTGTGTTACACCCTGTATATTTTTTACGCCAAGTAATAAAATAGTAGAGGTTTCAGTTCGGTAACCTTTAACCTTTTGAGGACTATCAGAGGCGGATCGATTCGACAAATATTTTCGTTTCCTTATTCGCTTGGTTTGGAATAATATAAGCTATGAAATCTCGGGATGAAATTATCATCTTATTTGCTTGTTTATTTTCCTTTGGTTTTACCTCATGTTTCATTACTACTGCAATATTGGGGAGACTAATGATTTTCGGCAAATTGAATTGATTTATTTTGTGTCACTATGAAACTTATTTTTAATTTTTGAGAATAAAAACGAATTCTTAGGTAAATATATATTAAAAATGTTTAAATAATGTGCGATAGTGCATAGTAAAATGTATGTACGAGTCATATTTAAAAAGCCGCGCACTTATAAATTCAATTTTTTTTTTAACTAATAGATAGACTCTAAGATACCTAATCAATTAGTCGCGATCAATACTCCACACTTCGTCGTAGCAATATTAAACTACATTAAGGCTGCGTTTCCACCAGAGATGTGCGAGGATGCGTAGCGAGGAATGTGTTTGTAAAGAACCAATAGAATCGCTTCATTTACTTCGCTTCGGTCAGCACAGCTCTGGTGGAAACGGCTCAGCGGAGCTAGGTTTTTGCGCATATAAAACAAGCGAGGAATGTGTGCGAGGGATGTGTACGAGGGATGTGTGCGAGGGATGTGTGCGAGGGATGTGTACGAGGGATGTGTGCGAGGAATGTGTGATGAATAGGTTTGCGCATACACCGCACCCCCGTCGACACATTTCACAGCTTCGCAACGCATCCTCGCACCACATATTAATGCGCATTTTCACAGCTCCGCTACACATCCTCGTAGGCACATTTTCATCGCACAGCTTTGGTGAAAACACCCACACATTTTCTCGTACGACACATTTCCATCGCACATTTCTGGTGGAAACGCAGCCTAAGTGAGCCTTCACATTAAAGCGACAGCAGCGCGACAGCAGCGCGGCTGCCACGTGACTTACGCGCCGCTGCTGCTGCGATGAATTACAGTGCGACAAGGATGCACTGCTGAAGTCGCCTAAATGTGAAATCGCTCTAAAACCTACTTAATTCGGGCCCAAATCTTCTAGAACAGTCGACCTTCGCTTAAGCGAAATCAAAAGATAACATTGCAGTCAGGATCAAACTAAAACTACGTTCGGAAACTTGTTCCGAGTATTTTATAATTCTACTTTGGAAATTTAGACACAATCAAAGAATATACAGTAGGGTTCAGTAAAATCAACAAAGTCGACAAGAAAGGGCTCGTGCCATCAACATCGGTGGCTGCCGTCAACCATCAGATAATATCTAGACGAATTTCTAACAATTATGAAACGTGGTGTTTTGACAATAGAGTTATGGCGACGGTGCATGGACGGACGTTGAAGACATATGTCTTAAGACTCAAGCCAACGTTTACTCTCCAAAAAATATCAAGTTAAGTCCATTTTTCTGTGGTCGTCGAATATTGTACAAGATAAACAAATCTTGTACAAAATCATATTATAACTTTTAAAATAATATCAGTACCTTAATAAAATGTAAGTAAGTACCTATTTGAATTAAAAAGATCTCAAACGATAAAAGAACGATAAATTATGTATGTAGGTAGTGAATTTTGTGTTAACCTTATTTTAAAATGAATCATTTCGTTAAAAAATATATTAAGCTTGTTTACAATATTCGAAAATCAAAACGGACTTTAGAAGCGAATCTACTGAAATTACTTTATTTGTATTTTCGCGAAGTTTTAGCTCAGCACAAGCATGTATGGTAATTTAACGAGAGCCTTACTACATTGGTAAGTGCCTAAAAGACTTGCGTCCTCATATTTCATCAACTTAGAGCCTTAAAAGAAAAGAAAATTAAATGGTTTCTCTGTTTTTTTTTTTGCATTTTCAAAGTGCTGACAACAGACAAAATTTCTATTGAAATGACCTTTATCATCATCTAATTTAAGAGCCAAGCTCTTGTCGGTGGAGTTTTTTCCATTCTTTACGCTCTTCCGCCATTCTCTTGACCTCTTGATACGACGCAACATTCAACTTTTGCTTTATTTGATGCATATAGCTTATTCTTGGTCTTCCTCTCTTCCTTTTTCCTTCTATTCTTCCCTCTATTATCGTTCTGATGAAACTGTCGTGTCGTATCAAGTGTCCCAGCATTCTCCCTCTTCTACTCTCAATTGTTTCTATTAGTTTTCTCTTTTCCTTTATCAAAAATGACCTTTACTGTATGTAATTTGCTATTTAGAGTATCCTAATGTTTAAGGCCTCATAATCAAAACAAATCATTAGTTAGTTGATAGTAAAGGAAAAGAAAATGAGAACCTTAACAAAATTTAATTTTCATTTCATAAATATGATTTTAAATCATTCTGTATACGGTTCAGTAGGCAATTTTATAAAAAAATCCAATAAAATGACGATGATATTAATAAAAGGTTAAGAGTCCAGTAAAGAAATTTAATCTTTTTTCCTGCTTGTATTTTATTTCGAATACAGTCTTCTCGGAAATCATTCGGCTGTTGTTGCTATGAAAACATTTTGTGCAGTTTTTGAGCTTCCCTAAATACCATCTGCCAATTTCATTACAGAGGTCATTGAAATTTATAAAACACCACGTTTCATAATTATGAGAAATTCGTCTCGCATATTTCTTTGTCTAAAGGATGTTGTTGAATAGTATCGATGTTTTTTCGTACGATGTTAGTAAGTAGTATTAAACATTCTGTGGTATTATTAGTTAGTTAAAAAGTTTTTTGATTGCATTGCAGTAACATATTATTTATGTAGAGAGTACTACTTTCGCATCCTATTGCTTATGTCTATGCGTCCATTCAAAAATAACAGCAATACGGAGTTCCGCCATTTTGTGCTTAATTTTGTGTACAAATGACTGTCAATCTGACAGCTGTCACTCAGCGTCTGCTAACAGAGTTGAGTTTATACCATATTGTACAAAATATGTCATGTCATGTCGGTATATGCTCAATATACAAGTGCACTATCTAAGTATTCTTTCACCCCTATAGTCCGGTCAAACCATAGAATTATTATCCCTTTTGGAATAGAACGACAAGAACGAGATGTCATGTCATGAAAGCTGTGCGATAAAAAAAGAAGCGAGATGCGATGTAGCAGAACCAATTTGCCAATTCGCTTAAAATGTAAAGTACGCAGTTTGCTAACACTTTTCTATAAACGTTTATTTACGTAAAAAGTAAAGACAAAACCACACATAATGCATATTAACGAATATTTTGTGCAAAGAAAAAAAATCGTTTTACACTAGGGCTGCATGTTCGATATTTTGTGTCGACTGTTTATCATGCGGTAAACTAATATGTTTAACCTAGGAAGATAGGTATAAATCACCTGGACGAAAGGTAATCTCATTTTAAGTTACTTCTTTTACTTACTACAGTTAGTTACTGCCATTCAAAATCGGTTGAGTTTAAAGAAGTTTATTTCTCATAAGAACTTATATCTAAGGGATACATAGTTCACTTAAAATGAGATATGCTTATAAGTATTACTTAAATAATCAATTTAGTGCAGCGCAGCTGCATCACTTATTTCACTACGGTTTCGTTTGACAGCTTGTCTAAATTAAAAAAATATTAATTTTATGGGTGAAACATACAAATCACTCACCGACAGAAGCTTTTAAAAAATAAAACTCAACCACAGATTAAGAGCCGCAAAACAAAAATGAAGCTTGAGACGTTAAGGAACTAAAATCGAATCGCGGCGAGCGCAGGAACTAAATTATGCCGCCATTTTGGTCTGAAGAAGCGACAAGCCGGATAAAACTGGTCGTAACCGGCTCTAGGATTGTCTGCTAGTGTAGTCTAGGAGTTCACTGCCTGCAGTAGTCCTAGATCCTTTTCATCAATACACGGTAGGTTAAGCGTTTGCATCCATAGTCGAGTGGCTTTTAAGATCTGTATTTTACAGGTTGTTTTTTTTTGGGGAATAATAAAACGAGCGAATAAAAAATAACTTGGCGACTGATGATGACATACTGTTTTCATAACTTGAGCAGTATGAATTTGAGTAAGCGAATAATTAACTAAACTAACGACAAATATATATTAATAATAAAATACAGAACGAGCTTACAACAAGTGGGCTTTGTTAAATCCATTTTAGATATAAAAATACTATCCGGGCAACTAAATTACTAACTGAGCGACTAGAAATACAGAGGGGGCAGCTTTAATATTAAAAAAAAATCGATTTTTCCAATTGAGGTTTTACATAACGAACTACAAAAAAGTTCACTTTGAGGAAAGTTTGGTGAGCTGCTGTATTAATGATTATTGGTTACTGATATTCTATTTGAGGTCTTATGTTTTATATTTTAGGCAGACTATAATATGTATGAAACACGTTTTGGGTCTAGCAATTCGGCTCAAATTAATTAATTATGATTATTATTAACAACACCACCACTGGAAGCAAAAATGATACCCATTGGACAAAAATGAAAACGAGGCCGTGCTAGCACTTATCTACTAGTGACGATGAGTAGTAGAGTTCATCAACCCTCATACCTTTTAATGTTCCTTATAGTATTGATAAAAAATCACTTTTTTTATTGACTGAAGCGTCTTTTTTTAGGGCTTCGTAGTCCAACGGAACCCTTATAGTCTCGCCATGTCCGTATGTCGGCAGTTCAGCGCAGTCAGGTGTTAGAAAACTGTAATTTTGCATAAGTATGTATTCTAATTTCCTCGCCAAAGTGGTATAATAAGATTTTGAGAAATATTTTTTTAATATACTTTATTGAACATGAATAAAATAAACAAATTAATTGTCATGTAAATTTTTGCACAATTTAAATGCTTACATACGTAGTATATACGGAAACCTTCGTGCGCGAATCCGACTCGCACTTGCCGGTTTTTTTTATTTTATTTATATTATTTTTATTTAGATTATTATTACTTTTTCGTAATACATTGTTTAATTTAATTAAATACTCTTATTTAACTTTAAATAATTCAATTTCTTTGCTAATAGAATATTTAGTGTATCTTCAAATAGTAATTTCATAAGATGATTTTTTATTTAAATGTGGCCTCATAGAACGCTACCTAGATTAGAATTTTTAAGAGTAGTTTTAGCATTCGAAACACCTCATTTAAGATTAAATACCGCTTAGTTTGAAAAAACCATTTGCCAAATATTGAAAAAAATGTAGGACGTAATGTTGACACTCAATCAAAAATTGGGTCGCTCATATATTATGAAGCTTCTCATTTTGTATTTAAAGTAACTCAAATTATTCTTTGTAAGTTGCTGATCTGGTGATTTTTCGTCACTCGCACTCAGTCGCTCACTTAGTAATTCTCTAACCCAAATTAAGTATTTTTGACACTTAAAACATTAATTTACAGTCGCTCGGTTAAATACTACCCTTTTTTTTAGTATTGACACTATTTAAAAAAAAATGTTAGTTTGACTCTTTGTCAGTTGGTTTTTAATTAATACCAAGAAATGCGTAAGAAAATCTCAGATTTACCGTGATCTCAGGCCCATATCACTAGTTTGCATAGATAGACCATTACCATCAGATCCTATATCAGGCAGTGAGAGACCTATATCTGAACTTATTTTATTATTCTTTGTTAACGGATTTCAATGATACGGGCCCCCCACCATTTGTTATATTTTGATCATACGTTAATGTTTTACCTATAATCGGTAACATTTAACTCATTAATATACGCATTAAACGTCACTAGATTAAAAAATACATACAACAAACAATACTTTTTATTGGTAATTACGTCAAGTTTAACAAAATGTAATAATTAAAAAAAAACGTGGTACCAATTTATTGCACCCGCCTCCTGGCCTAACGCCGCGAAGGCGACCGCATCTCGTAAATCAGCCCACTTTTCTGTGCAGCTCCCGGTCTAAATGTATTCGCAATCGGAGACCAATAAATTCGGCTAAATTAACATCCTTTGCGCAGTCGGTTAACGATTTATTAGAGCTAGTGATAACCGCAGGCAGGTAGATGTAGGTGTTTTACATTCTGGCTCAGTTATACGATTATGAGTCTACTCTAGATGTACAAATAAATGTATTTTATGTGTATGTTATATACAGCAATACTACTATTTGACATTCGATACAGTTAATATAAAGCGAACAAAACATACAATCTTACACATTAACAAAACCTTACAAAAAATATTGTCTTAAAAAGAAAAAAAACCCTTTCTTTTGTGTCAATGACATCTTTATATCACAAATCAAACCAAATCAAATCTTTATATCACGAAGAAACCATAATATTTATACAGTGTGTGGCCTATAATAGGAACAATTATTTTAGATAAGCATGATGTTGATGTTGTTTCCATGCCTGCGTGCAGGCGAAATCCCGCATTACCTACCCTAATTTTAAAAGACCAAACTTTTGTTAACTGTTTTCTCAGCAAATAATGATTGATTTGATTTGATAGACCCTTTATGTAATCAGTAATCAATTCTAAATGGTTTAAATTTATAATAATGAAAAATAAATTTATTGTTATTCTCTAACAAAACAAATCAAACCAGCAATGTATGCAAACTAATGTGTCCAGTCATAGAACTTGACGGTTTTATTAACTACAACGAGTGAGAGATATTGATACGTTGATTAGGTATTTTAACCTCGGATAACTATATTTCTGAGTTAAAGCATTTTAGACTTTTAGAGTACTATATCCAGGTCAAAATAATTACGTATACTGTAGTACTGTAGAATAAATGTCAAGCAATTTTGATCCTATTACAGACCAAACCCTGTATATAACTCATCGCCAACACGAGGTTCCATTTTTTTCAAAAATAAATCCTTCTTTGTGTAGAAATTGAACGGAGTTTTATTTCCATGCCAGCAACTGTAAAATTATCTGTTTTTATGTCTACATTAAAATACTTTCCTGTTATTTCATACTTTGTTTGAGTACATCTTGATGGGTCAATAGCAAGCCAAGATAAATTCTTTGGCATCTTATGTAGTTAGCTTAAGAGCTATTTTCAAACAAAAATGTATAGCCTGATGTGCTAGCGACTGTATATCTATTGTTTGCGTTCAATCAAATCGCAAATAAGATCATAACAGGATAACACTCCCCTTGGTTCGTTGAATTCCACCTCAAAAGCGTATCTGTAAGCAAAACAAATAGTGAAAATTGATACGTAAGGATTTACCAACATAACCATAAGTAACGTAATTTGAATACATAAATTCAAAATGTGATTGAATTGTGTGAAAGTGTGATTTAAAAATGATAATTAAATTATATCGACGATTTCATGGTAGTCTTGAAAAATGACTAATGAAGGAAAAAAAGCGAAGGCATAAAATTCGTAACTTAGCTGTTACTGATCTACCGTTCAAAGAATGCTATCATGAAGTTTTTATTTATGACAGAATATAATAATTTATGGAAATAATGTAAAACTTGGTTTTTTTTTCTATAAGTTTCGTGTAAAGCATTCTTATGTTCTATCCATGATATAATATTTTTGTCTTTATTAGTGAGATTTGATTTTTGACATTTATGTATGAGAGAGTGAGTAACAATTCACTTTTAAGTATTGTAACAATACCTTTCCAAAGAAAAAACTTACTTTCCCGGATTTGTCAACGACTTTGTCAACATCCAGCTCAGTTTGTCTAAATTCAAGTTTTTGTAGTGATAGTGTCCCTGTAAAGAATATATTTTTAATATTCAACCTAATGGCTGAAATTGATAACCTATCTCAACAGATAACTGCTTATTCAAAAAACAGAGAGTGCACTTGTGTGTTGCGCACATATCTGGGCACTTCAATATCTCTGCCTGGGGCTGCCATTACCAAAAATCAGTAGAAGAACATTATTATTATTATGAACTGAAGTGCGTGGGACTTGGCGGGCTTATACAGGGTGACTTTGCAAGGGGGTGCCACATTTTAGGAGGTGAATGAGACCACCATGAGACTCCATGAGCACATCCCACCAGCTTCCTGCTTCTATCGCACACCAAGACGCACTGCGGATTACCACCCATACCTCGTTGATATTCCACTGACTCGAACAAAGCGCTTCTCGTCAATTTTCATAATTCGCACAGCAAACGAGTGGAACTCTCTACCCGCATCTGTGTTTCCATACGTCTATAACCCTGTTATTTTCAAAAAAAGAGTGAACAGGATTCTATTGGGTGAGCTCGCTTCATCTTCGTCCCTGTCTTTGCCTTTGTTATGGTCTAGAGACGAGAGCAAACCAATATCATATAAAAGAAAACGTTCAAAACTTTCATTTTTTTATGCCTCTTCATACATTATCGTCAATGTAGCTGGCTGATTGTATGGGGCACCTGAAATTTTATTTAAGATTTCAACCATGACCCCATAGTAAATGTTGTTCATATTGAAGTCTCATTCACCTCCAAACATTTGGCACCCCCTTGGAACGTCACCCTGTATAAAAAATATACGACTATTTATTCGTATTTGATGCTATTTATGAAGTGATCGTGTAAGCTTACGGGCTGAACTAAGCAATTCTTAGTGATATTGACATTCAACATCTGAATCAGTTTGAAAGTCATAGGGTTCGTACAGGACACTCTCTCGAGCTTGAAGATCAAGTTCATAGCAGAATTCTGCTGAACCTGGTACGTTCGATACGTCATCTGAAATCAAAAATTGGTTCTTAAAAAAACATGTGCAGTGTGTGGCCAGTAATAATAAATAAATAATAAATATGCGCCAAACAACACACCAATAGGAGCAACAATTTAAAATATAGACCCTTTAAGCGACCTGAAACCAATTCTAAATGGTTTTATTTTATTAAAATGAAAAATTAAATAAATGTTATTGTCTAACAAAATAAATCGAACCAACAATGCATTGCAAACAAATATGCCCAGTCATAGAAGTTGACATTGCCATTTACTACAACGAGAGCGATTTTTATTGATATGAATATAACATTGGATTGCTATAGCTCGGTGTTAAAATAAAATAAAAAATAAATAAATAAATAAATTACTCTTTATTTCAGATCAAGGATCCATAGTATATTAGTAGGTTTACACTTATTCTAATGTTAGTAAATTTATAAACAGGCACAAACACACAGGGCAATCACATGACTATGCCGTCATTATGCGATTGCAGTGCCTGAAGAAAGGACTGTCTAATTTTTTAGACAACGTCATCAGGATGGTGTTGGCACTTGCTCGCAGTCTGCTCTGCAGTGACGCAGTTTTTTTGCGTAGGCAGGCTTGAAAACTGTCCGTTCGAGCTTCGGCGAACATACCAGAGGCACTACAGAAGCGCGGAAGTCCCAACATCATCCTAAAGGCGTTGTTATACTGAACACGAAGAGCGACGATCGATTTTTGAGTATACACTGACCAAAGGCTACACGTGTATAAAAAGCATTTGATAGCACTTTTACCAAATGAAGGTAAAACTTAATATACTCTGTAGCGTTATTGATGAAAATTTTTGCTCCTATTACGGGCTTATGTTCATCAGTGGACGTCTTTTGGCTGATAATGATGATTATAATATCCACCAAATCATTATCTCCATCCTGACTCCATACTGTGACGAAATATAAAAGACTTCGCCTGCGACTTCACAGGGGCGCGCGGGGAAGCGAGAGTGAGTTACGTGGGGCGGTGCGGGCGGCGCGGCTAGTGATAATGTTTTAGTAGTAGATCTAGGTATAACTTACAGAGATTGGTCCACTTGGCTTATCCACAGTAAAGTTGCAGTCAAGAACAGTAGTGTCCCTATCCAGCTTGTTGATAGTGAAATGGCCAAGAGGGGGGTGTTCTGGACTCCACTTAGCTGTAGGCAGCTTGCAACGAGTCACCGTCATCAGTTTCACTTTGAATCTTGCCTGGAAATAGTGTCACCATCATAGTCAAGGTGTTCAACAGGTCATAAACTATTTGAAGCTTGACTTGCTTGCATGCTTGCTTGCATGCTTGCTTGCATATAGATCTTTTTAACCTTACTACTGGACCAATAATATACTTTTATTACTATAACAATATACAGCGTGTAGCTTGTAATAGGAGCAAAAATTTTAATCAATGATTCTACAGTGTATTCTTAGTTACCTTGACCTGTTCATAGTGCCCTAAAATGCTGTACCTAAAAGTTATCCAAAGTTATAATCTCTAATCAATGTATATCAAAATTGCTAACTCTTTTAAGTAAATGACAATGTCAAGTTGTATGACTGGACGCATTTGTTTGCAATACATTGCTGGTTCGATTTATTTTGTAAGATAATTACAATTAATTTATTTTTCATTATAATAATAAATTAACATCATTTTGAATTGATTACTGGTTACTCAAAGGGCCTATTACAGTCCACAACCTGTATAAATCAAAACACACTCCATAGTCACTCTAAAATAAAATTTTAACTTTACCGGTTTTCCTACCACTGTATCTACTTTAAATAAAGACAACAAGAGAAGCAAACAAACTATCATTTTGTTCTACAGCACTTATCACGTAATATTAACTAAAAACTCGGATAGGATCGCTTGAACCGAAGATTGGTAATGGCCCGTGGAGACACCAGGACCGCACTTAGGGGCATAGAATGTTAGTATAATAAAACAAGTTTATTTTTTAAAGCGAGAGTGCATTGAGAAGAGAAGCAAGATAAAGTTTTTTCAAAAAAAATCGATCCATCGAAATACTCAGAATCAGTAACTTAACAATTTTCTCATAAAAAAAATGAGTCGAAATGTGTAAAAAAAACGACTCTCCATAGAATCAGTGGAGTCACGTGACCTATTTGGTATGGAAAGTTTATTTTTGACGCTATTCGACTTATGTTTCTTAGAGAAAGTTGTTAAGTTACTATTTATTAGCAGCTCCCTTCATGTTATATGGGTTGTTTAAAACACCTTGTATGTAATAACGTGAATGAGCCCTTTGTTTTTTATTTACCTTTTTTGATTTAAGATTAATCCAAATCATTTACTCAGCTTATTGATACAACTAATTAAGAATAGCAATGCAATTTAGTTTTATGTATTCAATTTAAATATATTCTTTATTGCACTTATAAGATGTACAGAAAATACAAAAAGTCACAATGTGAACAATTTAATATTCTACCTGAAGATTTTGTGAAAAAACTATTCTGTTAATTTGCGTAAAAATCTATCAAACTCCATTAAAAAACACGTTTACTGTTTAACTGTGCGGTATGTGTAGTAACAAAAAAATATGAATTTGTAGCACAAAAAGATTTAACTATATGCTAAGTACGTTCCTGTATTTTTGAAGCATTAGACCATTTATGGATAAAATTGATTCTAAATTGATTTTTAACGGGTCTACTTTGAACCTCTATATACTATGTACTACAGTTGTAGGTAACTAATTAGAATATAATAATCCTGTTAAACATTTGATCACTTATCTCAAAATCCAATCTGAAACTGATGATGATGATGATATTATACTATGTGGATTGGCGATCCAATAGTATTTATGCTGCTGCTGGTCCGATTTTGAATACTTTTCAAATAGAAATGTTTATAGAGACGGACAAATAAATAAATAATAGTGTTGATTGCGCTAATCAACTAGGTATTTGCGTGGATGAAGTCACTGCCGGGAACTAATAGGCACATCTATTTATTTCTTTAATAAATATTATATTAAATATGGAAAAATCCGTTGCAAATAAAAACCGGCTGAACAGATTTTCATGAAACATGACTAAGAACACTCGGGCTAGTTATAAATGACACAAAAAAATAAACTAAAATCGGTCCATCCGTTTGGAAGTTACGATACCACCGACATATACACAGAAATACGCGTTAAACTTATTTTGGCGTCAGGGTTAAAAATCAATTTTACTAGGTTTTAAAACGTATTACAGTGAAACGTTTAATGAAAAACCTAATTTTAATACTGCTGAAGTTTTCCAAATATTTGCTTCCACAAAGGCCAATTGACATCACAGGAGGCTATTGATTTCACCTGAAAATTCCACATACGGTATTCAGGCGACAGTCGGAATGCTGTATTAAGTATTTGTATATAAACTGTGTTGATTATATTTTTATTAATTTCAATTTATTTAAAACTTCCTGCACATTTTTTTATATATGGCAGACTTAATGCCAAACGCATTCACTACGAGTCAATCATAGAACTGATGAAAGATTATTTTTTTTTACATTTTAATACCTGTGATTGACTGAAAAATTGCATTTGACATCAGATAGGTCACGTTCGAACAGTAGTTTTTTTTTTTGTATAGGTATGCAGTAAGACTTTTCCCAGCAGTGGGACATTACAGGCTAACTTTAATTTACTTTTATTCAATATAGGTCCAGGACGTTAAGGCACTTTTTTTCTCTCCTCTAACCTCAAAAATAATTAACTCTTTTGAAATAAAATTTTATCCTTTTTGTAAAAAAAAACTTTACTTTTTTACTTAACAAAAAAATAGGTCTGCGTGTATTCTTTTAAGTAAATAAAACCATTATCTTAACTAATGGCCATCACAATCACGAATACCCTCCTCACCTTATTGGCCACGGCATGGACTCACGGAGCCTCCGCCTCACCTGAGAACTAATATCACTGCTGCCGATTTTAATTACTTACACTTCAAACAATGAAACAGGGAGAGGCGTGGAGTCGAGAGCCCACAAGTTTTTTTTTTATACGGTTGCAAGTTTTTGAATTGTTTTTTACATAAATACCTACACTTAAATCTCTCCTCTTTAATAGAGTGTAGATTTAGATTTGACTAGTTCTAAGCATGATAAAGTTAAAGCTCAGTTTCGCTAAAACAACTAGAGAATAATATATGGTATAGTCTATAGACAACAACAAACCTATTTCATAAAAAAAGAGAAATTGGTTCAACTTCCATTCATGAAACACTCAGCACGGCACTTTTTGTGAATCAATATTTTTTTTTTTTTATTTCACAAATAATCTTGTACAAAGCTGACTAATGCTTCAAGCATGAAATTGCAGTCAAACCGTTTATTTGATAGTGTTATAAACATTTATGGTATTTCCGATCATGCACTTTTTTAGCTATATCGGATTATAAAAAACGTTTGAATCCGACAACCGACACCGAAGTAAAACAGAAAAATTTCGAAACCAAAAAATGTCAGCGCAACATTCCTATACCCTCTCTGCGGGTTGTTGGACGAAAATCCGGCGCGCTATAATTCGCGCGAAAATTCACGGACTCCAATAAACTGGGGCAGTTTTATATTGGCGCTGCGCCAGCGGCTAATATCCCATTGTGGCTAATGAGCGGTTGACAATAGACTCCGTTGTACCTATAAATTGGATATTTGACTTTTGTAGTCATGTTTTTTGGGTGTTTTTACAAAAAAAATATGAAGCTGAAATCGTAAAGGTACTTGGTAAGGTACGGAAAAACCAAGTGAAGTGTAAATGATGAAACTCATAATTTCAATATAAATCGTTTTTAATGATAATCCATAGCATATCATAAACACACTATGTTAGTTAGTAGCTTTCTTTTTTTATATTTGATTTGAGGCACCATCAATTCATCAAAAAAAACCGGCCAAATGCGAGTCGGCTCTTGCACTGAGGGTTCCGTGCCAACTTCAACTAAATTAGGGGTCCACCATTTTGTTGACAGCAAAATAACTTTGTTTTTCATAGTATTTGTATGAAGGACAAAGTTATATTTGCGGTAATTGAAAATGTGCTACATTTCAAAAACTACAAGATCGATCACGATGAATACAACCTCCTAATCAAAGCATTTACTGCACCATATCATCACTATGACCTCCAACATTTCACCGACATGTAGGTAGTATAATTATGTTGTTTTTATCCGTGCACTTGAAATAACAAACAAACACTCGTATACGGCACGGGGAAAACTTTGTGGGCCGTTTCCTTGACATCACGAAGTAAAACGACTCTCATATATTATTCAAGTCAAGTGTTAGGATTGTTCACACTGTGAAAGATGTAGCGTTGCGAAACAACTCTTCTCTGAATTTCTTTTTTTTTTATTTACATCAATCCACAGCTCTTAAAATTTAGAAAACAAACAAAATTTATTAATATTACCTACAGCCAATAAAGGATTGTTATTTTACAAATTTATCATTTAAATTCATAACATCGAATGTTTGTAACGCACTGGTATAGAAAAAATAAAAGTAAACGTGCTGATACAAACACTCATTGAGTACAATTTTAAACAGAAAAAATAAGTGAATAAATAAATCAATAGCGAAACGCCAAAACTAAAAAAGAAAGGAAAAACATACAATTTCCATCTTGCATAATAAACCTTTTACATATAAAGATCAAGCCGCCCACAGACCAGCGTCATTTCGTTGATATTAGCTTCATCATCATCATCATTATCAGCCTAAGGACGTCCACGGTTTTCCACATCGACCGATCACAAGCGGTCTGCATCCAGTGTGGTACTGCAATCTTTACAAGGTCGTTTGTCCATCTTATCCGTGGACCTCGTACACTGCACCTTTGGTCGAAAGCTATAGGCATTAGGACATAGAGAGCTAGTAAGTAGAATTGAAAATGTCTGATCTGACGGCACGGTAGCTCAATTGGAAGAGCAGTTGGCCCGGTAAGCCGGAAAGATGCTGGTTCGAATCCCGCCCGTGCGCAATTTTTGGTTTCTTATTTCATCTTTGAGAATGTCTGATCTACTCTCAATTTGTTTATGGATATCTTTTTTATTTGCACATTGTGCTTTAGTTAGATAAAAACACTGCATTTGCGATCTTCTATTTCTCTTGGCAAATACAGGGTTTCATGTACAATGTTTCATTTATTTACTTTTTCATCCTTTTGATAGATGATTTCTCAACACCAAACGGTTAGAAAGAAAGAAAAGAAAGAAAGAAACATTTATTTGACACACAACAATACAGACATAATAAAAATAATAATTTAAAAAACATGATTGTGTATCAAAAAGGCTCCCGCTCAGCACTAGTCGTGATGACCATGTGTAATGTTTATCACGACGCTGATTTTCAGCGGGAGACTCGATACTGGGACGCAGCACAGTGGCGGTTATACATAAAAAAAGAAAATTCACACACATTATCAAAATTGGTACAGCTGTTAATATTTTAAATCTTTTGAAGAAGTCTTATTACATCTTTCTACAACATCTCTAGTAGGTAGGGCTGGCAAATCAAAGAAGTATTCTTACAAACCCACAATATAAAAATATACATAAAAGAAAGTTGTGTTAGTTATACCATATATATAACTCGAGAACGGCTAGACCGATTTTCGTGATTTTTACTTTGTTGTATTCGTCGTCGCCCCGAATGGGACATAAGAGTAAAAGGAACGAAGTCCAATGGGACTGCTAGTTACACATATCTCCCACTCACTGGACGAGAAACCTCTTAGAAGGTATATCAAATTAAGTTATGAAACTCATTTGGGCAACCAACTTTGATTATGCCCAAGTATGCTTGGAATTGGATTTCTTTCTTACTTGTCGAACTTCAAGTAAGTCGTAGGATGGAGACGACAGGCAATTTTAGAAATGGCTAAGTAGTAGTTATATTTGCGTGTGATGCGGGTTATTTTTGCAAGGGATAGGATGTGTTTTAGGGTTTTGTATTGAATTTGTTTATTCACACGCAGAATGACCTTAAAAGACAATGGTAATTGAAAACATTATCCCCTTATTCATAATAATAATAATAAATCATTTAATTCAGATTTTATACAATCCATACAATTTTGTTAGTAACAATAAAATAATAAAAAACTTATGTCTATGTTAGTGAATTACAATTTAAATTGGATTTAATTTATTTATTCAGTTGAAAAATAGGTTTTTAGTTCCTTGAGAATGCAAGTTAACCCAGTGTCTGAACAAGGAACAAGCTAATAATAACTCAAACGGTCTTTTAAACCTATTTTAGCTATTACACTGTTTTGTCACTTTCTATCAAATGATGAGAGCGCTAAGAAAGAATGAGACAAAGCAGTGTAATAGCTAAAATAGGTTTAAAAGACCGTTTGACTTATTATGAATGAGGGTATAAGTGTAATATTTGACGACGCGTTAGGTGTGGTGGTTAACGCTCCTGATTATTACGCCGGCCGTCGCGGGTTCGAATCCCGCATGGGGCAAATGTTTGTGTGATGAGCATGAACATTTGTATTTAAGTCTTGGATGTTACATGTATTTAAGTATTTATGGGAGACGCCCCCGTCATAATCGTTCTCTGGTATTTCGTAACACAAGGAAGAAAATTCCTTACCACGAAACCAGACAATTGGTGTGTTATCGGGCGCATATTTATATTTATTTATTTATACTTTATACATAAATGACTTTTTAATACTTTAACATTTGTGATTTAATTTAGTTCTCCTTTTGTTTCAGATCTAGAACTATGGGGTGAGTGCTTTAAATTTTAGAAATATTAACCTGTTTTCAACCGACTTCTAAAAGGAGGGAGTTCTCAATTCGACTGATTGTTTGTTTTATACATAATGTTCCTTATACTTAATTTTTAGAAGCAAATTTTTTTAATATAGTCTAAAATATAACAAAGATAAAATAGTACTTCTCTTTATTACTTTTTAGGATAGTTAAAGAAAGATAATGCAGATTATCTTTTCTATTTCTTTGATAGGTAGTACTGCAAACTAACTTGACATCAATATCTTCTTGTCATCTCTTCTTAGACACCATATATTTCTTTTATTTCAACAGGAAACATCCGTTTCCCTTGTTTTCGTTTGATTAATACTTCGTTGTCATGACGTTGGATTTCCCCCGGGACGCTTTAGCTACCGGATGTAATATTTTAACTGATTATCTAATTATTCTTGCGCTGTATTGAAAATTAATCCAAAAAAGTATCTTTATTTTAAAACTCATAATAAATGTACAATTATGTAGGTACGTATCCGAAAAGGCATACCACATAGTACGCTTTCCTTTTTTTTAGATAAATCTGAATTTGGTGTTTTTTTGCGTCCTACACATAGCTACAATTTTTTTACTTGCATCAATTTTATTATTTTATTTATTTTTTTACTTGCATCCGATATTTTACCTAGGGCCCTACCCAAATGCAATATAATGGTATAGATTGAATTGAAAAAAGTAGGTGATAGTTAGTATTAGATATGACGGGTCTAAACGCGAATAAATACTTTTAAGTAATGCTTTTACTTGCTGTTCGACGTAGGCTGTATTGCAACTGTCGTAGTCACTAGTCAACTTGTTGACTTATTGCAATGCAACGCGAAAGTTAAAAATCTTATTACAGATGATAGTTTCTTAATGTCTGAAATGCAGCTGTGTATCAGACAAGTTCTTTGTTGCATCCAAAAATTGAGACCTATTACAGTGAGTTGTTACTTTGTTCCTTAACTGCCTCGGTGGCGCAGCGGTGAGAGGGTCGCATTTTGAAGCGACGGCTGCGCCGGAGGTCCCGGCTTCGATTCCCGGGTCGGGCCAAAAATATATACCTGGATTTTTCTGTTCAGAAATTCTCAGGGTAGCCCGGAGTTTGGAAGTTGGCGGTGTTACCCCGTGCCTCGGAAAGCACGTTATGCCGTTGGTCCTGCGCCTGATCTCTCTCCGCTCGTGTCAGATTGCTGTCCCATCGGGCTATGAGAGTGAAAGGAATAGAGAGTGCACCTGTGTTTGCGCAGACACTTGTGCACTATAATATGTCTCGCGCAGTCGGTTAGTCGTTGTGACTGGCCACCGTAGTCGAAATCGGCTAGGGGGACTACACACACTTTGCTACTATATCAAGCAAAAATGATTCGCAACTCGGTGACAAGATTGTAACGTATTCCTATTCTTCCTTCCTAATTTGAATGTCGAATAAGAAACCGTTTGTATGCGTTGATACCAAGTGGCAGCAAAACATGGTGCAAGAATTTTGTTCGTAGACACTTCCATACGCTAAAAACAGTAGTTCAATTCCCTAGTATCAAACATTAATCTCATGAACAGCCCTTCAAAAGTGATCAATGTAATACTAAAAGCTAACAATGACAGATGCGCCATTCCACTTCAAGTATCGCGAGAGTGGAGTGTTGCAATACAACATACAACATGCAATACAATATACGGCCACTCACCGCTTTGGCGTTTATTGTGAAATAGCACATGCTTTGTGGATTTTGTTTGACTGTACTGCATTAAGCACCCGAGTACATTTAACTTGTTACACTACAAAGCTGTGTGATTATTGCGTAGACGTAAAAACTCGTAAAAAGCAAAAGCAACGTTAACAAATTAAAAAAAATTGTGGACATATCTCTTCTACAGTATAAAAATAAGTCGGGTTTTCCTTCCTGACGCTATAACTCCAGAACGCACGAAACGATTTCCACGGTTTTGCATTCGTTGGAAAGGTAAAAGGCTCCGTGAGGTTTATAGCAAAGAAAATTCCCATAAAACGGGGCCGGGGCGGGACGGGGTGGAGGCGAAACGAAGTTCGCTGGGACCGCTAGTTTTAAATAAATATGTGGGAATGCTAGTATTAAGCAAATACGTGGAACCGAACGCAGACGAATGAGTAAAAGGTATGAATAAAAGGAACGAAGGATGGAGTGAAGGGGAAGGAGATTTAAAAAAAAAAAGACGTTACTAAAAACGGAATTGATTCAAAGCTGTTTTCAGCATTTTATTTTAAACCCTTTTTGTGCCTAAAACTGGGATAATATAAATAAATCATATATAGAAAGCCAACAGGTATTTTGCTGCTATTCAACTTCACCGATTAAAGAATAATTTTATTTTCATTTAATTAATAATGAGAAAATTAGAATTTCATTTTATTTTGTCAATCACAATCGAAATCAGCACCTCAAAAAAACTTTAATGCAATATGACAGGCACTTAAATGTGTTTTTTTTGTGAACACAAAATTAATTACTATATGAATTCTCCGTGTATTTGCCAGCGAAATTAAAAACAGGAAAATCCTTGCTTTATTCCATGCAAAAGCAACTTCAAGTTTCAGTCCACTTCTCTCTTCGCGGATATTTTAAGCCCCATTTTCCGTAAGAAACAACTCCAGACACAATGAAAAAACTGACAGTAGGACTAGCAGGGAGTTGGTATTCTTATCACATATTAGCCATGTGTGCATAAGATATTATTAGGTGTTTTAGACAGTGCTGCGTCACTTTCATAGTTCGGCAATATTATAAGTCAAATCGTTTTAAGTGATAATATTTTAAGTGTCTTTGTATACATCATAGAACCAGGACACATTTTTTTTTTTGGAAAATAGAGATTTTCATTTTTATTTTTTTCCTTAACAAAGACAATATTTTTATTTAAAACAGCACCCTAACAATTTTATAAGTTTATACAATAAATACTTCATGCAATAAAAAAAACTCAAAATAAATGGTACGAAGTGAAACTTCTGCGTGATCTTAAACTGTAGCCCATCCCACTATCTCTAGAGGACCTTTGTACGGATCATCCGGATTGATGCGGTTCAAACCGGTTATACCCGGTTATTAGGGTTGTTGAGTGGCCGGCAACATCCCAAGATAATATGAAATGTTTTGAAAAATTGAATAAAATGAAAAAGTTTTCTAAGATTTTGTTCATGACTTGTTTTTTATACTGCATTAAAACATCTACTTTTTAATATCTATAAATATAAAAGCAAAAGATATTGTTAAGTCACCATAATTATTTATGCTTGTATTGTTATGTATATTTTATATCGCACCTATTACGAATATTTGTGTCAAAGTATTCGTATAGTGACGTAATCATTTGTATAAGAATTTGAAAGCGCTTTTATAGGACGTAAAACAAACTAAAAATTTGAAATAACATAATATATTTCAATATTTTTTATTAAATAAATCGTTTAAATTGTTTCTGAACGTGCCATATTTACGTTAGAATGAGCTAACTTTACGACACGGGAGTGCTTCGTGCTGCCGACTGACGTAAACTCACTACGATTACGTGACGAATACAACAAATTTTCGTGATTGGGGTACTGATTTCATCGTTCATGTCCGACTGCCGTCTCACCGAATTATTGAGAGTGAAGGAACAGAGAGTGCACTTGTGTATTGCGCACACATCTGGGCACTATAATATCTTCTGCGTATCTGGCCTATCTCTGCTGAGAGCGGCCGCCATTGCCGAAAATCGGAAGAAGAAATATGAACGCTCTTCTTCACTAGTAATTAAAATTTACTGTGCCTTTTTCTATTGTCAAATACTTTTCCGAGATTGAGATATAGTTTTGTATTTCGCTACTATTTGACTTTTTGACAAAAAAGCATCGCTTACAAAAAGTCTAGTAAGAGGGCAACTTGAGGAATAAAACTTTTTTTAATATTAATTGAAATAAATTACTTAAATCGTCGTCTGACAACCCTTGTGGTCAGTTTAGATTAAAAATATATACGAGCTTACCTATATCTTACTTTATTGCTTTATATCAATGTAGTTTAGTTTCACTTTTAACATTTTGTTCACTAAAGTGTAGTTTTTTAATGTAATACTCGTATGTACGAGTATTTACTTTAATTTGGACTGAAATGTCTTTTCAAAGTCAAAAACACGTGTAAAAAAAGAAACGCTAACAAATTTCGTCAGTTGGTTGAAACGAACATTTCCTTAATTTGGGAAATGCAATTCAAAAAGTCTGTCGAGGTTTGGGAAACCGTTAAGTCTGTTATAATGTAAATATTTATCTAGTTTTTTTTGTTAATTTGTTTTTAATTGTATAACCGCCGCTGTGCTGCGTCCCAGTATCGAGGCTCCCGCTGAAAATCAGCGTCGTGATAAACATTTTTGATACACTATCATGTTTCTTATATTATTTATTTTATAATGTCTGTATTGTTGTGTGTCAAATAAATGTTTTTTTCTTTCTTTCTGTTAAGTCTAGAAGTCTGTTAAACATTATCTTAGACACTCGTAAAAGTAAAAACGTGTTCACACGAAGGTTCCGCCAAGATAAAAGAATGTTCATCTATCATGTCAGGAACAGGGCTGAGACAAAAGAAAATAGGAGCTTCTATTAAATGCTTACATAAATAACTTTGAATCCCGAGACCTTTAATAAGCGTGAACAATAGAACTCTGTTGTTGGAAAAGGAACCTTAAGGTTTTAGAGATAAGGGAGGAAGGGGACGCCTGGAAGTGACTGACGGTAAATGGAGGAAATACAGCGTCTTTTGTGGGGAACTAAGAACGAAGATGATATGGTAATTTATTTTAGATTTTATAAATTATAGAGTTACGAATTTCTACACCCACACATTCATGTAGGCTTTCATAAAGTACCACATATTATCATTAAGGGAATAAATCATGTGTTGATGTTCTCTTGTTTATTATAACTTATATCTGATACTCAGTTTCATAAAAAAAAGTGAAAAATAAAGTACCTATTGTGATACCATAAATTATAACCTATTTAATGACATTTGAATTTTTAAATAAAAAAAATCAAATGATATTTCACAATTACTGAGAACTCACAATTTTTTTAATACACCAACGCATTCGCTTGCGGCAGCAATGCGGCTGAACGAGACAAGGATGCAACTATCATATCTAGCTATGTTAGACCGAGACAAAAGATATGTCAATGTTACATAACGCATTCAAATGTCAAATTCCGCAAGCGAATGCGGTAGTGGACTATCGGCGTAAATAAAGTGATCATTAAATGCCACCTCCACCTTTTCCTCATCTCCCTAACAATACAAAAATCAGGATGTCTTGGCAAAAAGATGTATTAATCTGTAACATTACGCGAGTAATTTCATATTGTTCGTCCATTTAATTAACTTCAAGAAAAACGTTCTTTAAAACAAGGTTTCATAATTATTAGGATTGTTTAATTAACGAACCTTTTGAAAGAAGGCAAACAGTTCTGAAATTATCTTTCTGTTTTGTGATTCATTAAAAATGTGAGGGCGAAATTGAAGCGCAATTATTTTTAACAATCAATTTTGTATCTCCTTCGTTAGTAAGTATTTTAGATAAACAGCGTGTGGCCTGTAATAAGAATAAAAATATAGGCCCCGGTAACCAATTTTAATTTACGTATTCAAAGTTACAAAGGTGTCTATCCATCTTGTTGGTGGACGTCCTACGCTGCGCCATTGGTCGAAGGGTCTCCAATCTAAAACTTTTCTGCTCCGGCCATCAGTTCTTCGTGCTATTAGATAGATAGATAGATAGATAGATAACTCTTTATTGCACACAAAATTAGTGAATTTACAAAGCCCTATTTTTCTATTGAATTTATTAGCCCTGCCCATTGCCACTAAAACTTACTGAAGCTACGAGTATATCCGTTAGTTCTTCTATGTATCTTCTCATTTCTGATGCGATTTCGTAGAGATACACCGAACATAGCTCTCTCCATGGCTCGTTGTGTGATTTTGAGCTTCTTTATTTTGACGACGCGTTTCGTGTAGTAGCTCCTGACTACTATGCCGGCGGTCGCGGGTACGAATCCCGCATGGGGCAAATGTTTATATGATGAGCACGAACATTTGTACCTAAGTCATAGATGTTTATATGTATCTAAGTAATTACGAGAGACGCCCCCGTCATTATCGTTGTCTGGCATTCGTAGCACAAGAAAGAAAATTTCTTCTCTCTTTCTTCTATCTTTTTTTATAACCAATACAAATTGGTGTGTTATCTGGCGCATATTTATATTAATAAACTTATTTATGAGGCACATATTATGTGCCACAGCTTATTCATACTGCAAAAAGGTGCAGGAAATACCGTGTAAGCCTTTTCTTATGCAGCAAATATTCAAATATTTGAATTAAATACTCATATCATCTACTTTGTCCTAGAAAAGCCCACGTTATCCCACTAAGTCTGGTTCGTTTTAGTGTGGTCATAAGAAACCTGCGCAATTACTTATTATCGGAACTGTGGCGCTTTGGAATCGGCTTAGGTGGCGCAAAATAGTTCGTTGTTATGCGGAAACATACGAGGTAAAAATTTGGGGGTAAGCGCAGCTTGTATTTTTTTTATTACCACGCAATTTAAAACAGGCTTATTCAAGATTTTGATGTATGTGTGTTACCTTTGTTTAACTCGTCAAGTATGTGTGAACGAGACACAATAGAAATTCCATTATTATGCGACTCCCGGCAGTCGTTTGATACCTGATTGATTAATGTAACTTTTATTGCATTGTTATAGTTTTAAAATGTTTGGTAATAAAAGTGGGAAATAGCAAGGTTATTTTAAAAATAATAATAAAAGCAAGTATTGTCTTTACATAATATAAAGTTATTGATATGTGTCAAACAATAAGTAAGCAATATCACTTGAAGTGGAGTTCACCTAAAGACGAGTAAAAACAATTATATCCAATAATTACTCGTATTGTAATGTTTGGAAGAACTCTACTTTTTAGTATCACTTAATTAATACACAACTTGTACTCACGAATTTGAGTAACATATAATCAATATTAAATTATTATTATTATTATTTATTTAAAAAAAACCTAACACTTACCTGATGATGGAATTAAAATTAGAGAACTACTATTACTAGCTTATGGAACTGACACCACAAACAAATTTTGTGCCACGATTCGACGCCACTTGGCATCAACTTATACAACAGGTGTGAAATTCTACATTCAAATTTCAAGAGAATACGTCACAATCTTTCATTGAGTTGCGACACATTTTTTGTTTAGCATAGCTTCTCTATTCGTTGAAATAGCAACACACTGGCCGACGACGACTTTTCTGGATTTAATTTTTAACACTTCTTTAACATTGCGGGTAAATACTAATCAACCTCCCGTATGTCCCCAACCACAATGACGAATACGCCGGCTCTAACCCGTAAATTCCAGCGACACCTCGCCCAAATGAATTGTAACCTGTAATTTAGTACCAGCAGCGTTTAGGGTTGCCAGTGTTGCAAATAATAACGTATTTTGAAAGAAAGAAAGAAACATTTATTTGACACACAACAATACAGACATAATAAAATTATTAATATAAAAAACATGATTGTGTATCAAAAAGGCTCCCGCTCAGCACTAGTCGTGATAACCATGTGTAATGTTTATCACGACGCTAATTTTCAGCGGGAGCCTCGATACTGGGACGCAGCACAACAGCGTTTATACATTTAAAAAAAAACTACATATAAGGTCACCTCGTTTTAAGTGATAATATTTAAAGGGCCGATTTAGCATAATAAATTAATCATTTTTTTGTATAAAACACTTTGTGTTTTTATCCGCTAGTTTTTGAGATAAGACCAAGGATTTTTTTTTATTAATTAAGGCTAAGGTTGGAGAAAAAGACGGTTTGGGCATTGAATTGAGAGAGGCCAACCCCATGACTAGATGTGTAGATAACTTTTTAAATTGCCAGGGTGCTGTTTTAAAAAATAATATTGTCAATGTTAAAATATATATACATATAACTCGATTTTCCAAAAAAAAATGCTGTTTCTATAATGTATACAAAGCCACTGTTAAAATATTATCACTTAAAATGATTTGACCTTATATATTTTGTTAGACTGTTTAGTTGCTGGCTTGTTGGTTAGTGGGGATATAAGCTAAGGCCCAGTTTTTTGGCCCATCGATAGTAATGGTAAAGCTACGTTATAAGAAGTTAAATATTTACGATTGTGTGTTTTGAAGAAAATCTACCATAACCAAATGTCAGGATATTTCAATGACCATTGGATAAGGTATTTTTTCTTCAAAACACACACAATCGTAAATATTCAACCGCTGGTAACGTAACCTTACCATTACTCTGGATCAAAAAACTGACCCTAATAAAAAAAAAATAAGTGTGAGTAAATGCGACATGGCTTTTTTATTATTGATACTTATAATTTTTGACTTGCGCCGCCTGAATTTTAAAGACAATGGTTTAGAATATTTCTTAACACTCAGTGTCATATTTGAATTTTTAAAGATGAAATTAATATGAAACCAAAAATTGCGCACGGGCGTTGGCCCAGTAAGCCAGAAAGATGCTGGTTCGAGTTTAAGAATTTTAAAAACAATAATATTGTAGGAGATCGAAACCCTCCTTCTCAAATGTGAAGGGAGAGATATTTCACAACGTCTCACAAAACAATGATTACATCTGTGGTCTAGTGACATGCGTAACGATTTCCACAGTTTTGCCATCTTTGTGACGAGATAAATGTTGTCGGGTTTTGTGTCCTCGTTATTTCCTGTTGTAACAAACTTTAGAATTATTTATTTTAGTAGCCTTTTATTCATAACCCTGTGATGTTATGCCTCAGACTAGTCGTTTAATCTTTTTTTGTTTAACCAAAAATACTAATTTATTAAATAAGACATGCATTATAAAAAAATAAATAAATTAAAAATAAATTTTAATACAAAATACAAATACAAATTCATTTATTCGTCATCATAGGTAAAATTATCATATAAAGCATCGTCAACAAAACCTACCTTTTAAAAAACGAAACTGATTTCCTATAGGAAGGAGGCTATATTGGCCTAAACAGAATTTAATTCTGTGTGCAATTTTATGGAAAAAAAATACATTCTATTTATTTATTTGTTACTCTAGGCAACCCTACGATACCTATTATTATTATAATAGAGGCACGTATGTTTGCATGTGTGTCCGGAGCACAACATACCGGCGAACACCTAGTATTAACCCCAATAAATCTCCGCAACACTTGCATGGTTCATTTTGAAGATCACGACCTCAAGATAATGTGATGTAAGGTGAAAACTGATATAAATAAAATGTCTATTACATTTATTAATGAGGTGCTCGTAGCGCAGTGGTGGCAGCGCTGAGGTAGTAATAATCGTAGGAAGCAACCTATGGCGCGGTCGTGTCTGGATGGGTGATCTTTTGGACTATACACGATGTTACTTTGCATCTTATCTTGTTATCTTGATATCTGACTACTCATATGTGGAGATTTATTAAAACTGTAAATCTTCCTAAGAATAAATAAATAAATCCTTGCCATATTCACAGAGGTAACTTTATTACGGACACTGAACTCAAATTATTAAAAAAATAGTGACCTAAAATTTAGATTTTTAATTTTGATTATTTTATTTTATCGACAATTTGTTACGCACACCATTAACTATCGTAGCGTATACACATCACTGTTGGCTGTTCATCGGAACAAAAGAGCCGCGGCGATTGCACTCTCTTTCTAACATCATAAACGCGCCGGCTAGGCCACGCCGACTTGGTTTATTCCTATTGCCACTTTTGCACGTGCGAGAACAAAATGATGTATTCCTATGTGTACTGCAAAACCAAATTTTCCTAAAACTTATTGAGCTTTATATATGGGAGTCTCTTGTTTATCTCAAGTTATAGGTACATTCCCTTCTTTTATGTCTTTGAATATAACGTAAAGCTGTTAATCCCGGCTAATATCGATTGATATTAGTTGTTAAGCCTAGTCAGATGCCTTATGGTCGGCTTGATGACATCTGACAGCAAGGTTAGTCGCTTGCCTTGCAAACACCCCTCCACTAACCCGCACTGAGTCCGCGTGGTGGAGTATGGCTTAAACTACCTTAAAAATTGAGGTAAGGCTTTGCCCAGCAGTGGCTAACTATACTTTTACTTCTCTCTTTAATTCCAACAAGATATACATATTTAAAGTATTAGGGTTACTTCATCATCAATCAATCAATAACAAAGTTTGGTATAACCTAATTTCACATAAATGACATTTATTTTTCTAAAATTAAGCCACTCAGAAAGATTACATAGCAATAGGTAAAGGTAGAAGAAAATAAAAACTTCCTGAAGAAGTCATCATCATTATCAGTCAGGAAGTCCACTGCTGAAAGTCCAAAAAAAATATCTAAAGGAGTAATTAAAAATAAAAACATATTGGCGAATACAATTGAAAGAAATTTAAAGAAACCTTTTGCTTTAATTCACTTACCGCTCAAGAACTACGAAAAAGCGTCTACAACGTAGCTGTATCGATGCTACGGCGACTACGAAACGTCGTAGCGCATACTTGTATTGCGTCTTGAGCTACGAGTTTTCGTACCGTCTTCGTAGTGCACAGTACTACGAGATATCGTAGATTGCATGTAATCTTACGATACGATGTGTTTTAATTTTCATAATGTACCTATCCGTGTTCTATTTTTAAAGATAATGCATCATAATATGGCGTTGATAAGCGCGAGCTATTTTTTTTCCTTTGCCTGTTTGTTATCTATGTGGCCAGTATTGTTGACAAGAAATGTAGAAGGTATGACGCCATCCTGTAAGGTTGATTTATCGCTTTGAACCCCCAAAATGCTAATGTTTAACCATTTTGGTATACATAAGATATTTAGGATGTTTCTTTTTAGTATTTGCATGCCATTGTTTTTGGTAAAATGTATTAATAAGACAGTTTATTATGCATTATGTCAAAGTTTAATCACTTATTGCATTACTTCCTGGGGTGGTGCTTGTAAAAGTAACCTAATAAAATTGGAGCGTGCCCAAAGAGCAGTGTTAAAAGTTGCCACTGGTAAATCGTTTCTCTTCCCTACAAAGGATCTCTATGAATATTGTCAAGTGCTAACCGTAAGACAGTTGTTTTTGCTCCAAATTATTAGGAGACAACACTCTATTGCCCAATTACACTTACCGGCGCAGGCTAATCAACGTAGCAAGAGATACACACACACACACACACACACACACACACACACACACACACACACACACACACACACACACACACACACACACACACACACACACACAAACACAAACACAAACAAAAATCATGTGTATGTAATTAGTTTTTAATTAATGTTTAGTTGTTTATTACTCGCATAAACACACCAGATATTGTATCGAGGCAAGCGGTTGTAAGTAATATTGTTTACTATAGTTTTGTTGGCTGTACTTTGTGTATGTTACTTAAAGGATTCATTGCGAAGGCTTGCGCGAACCGTCGGATCGACGGAGAACTTGAGATACTGTACTATTCTATGCTTAACTGAAAATAAAGAAAGATTAATCTGAAAAAAAAAAAAAAAAATTTTTGTACCTGTACCTATCACCAATTGCAACCATGTTTTGAGCAAATAAATATTTTATTTTATTTTATTTCAGCGAAAGAGATTTTGAGATTATTAATTTGACAAGGTTCCAGTAACTTGCGAGGCTTAAAATACAAAAGTATTTTATGAACAGGTTAGTTATTAAACTTGCATCAAAGTTCATGGTACACTTATTGATCTTTTGTAACCTTTAAATAAACATTGAAATAATAGTTTCAAATTCAAATAAAGTGCTTCCAATAAACGTGGTGGAAGGGTTAAAAAGGTGTATGCAAATACCGCGAACTCAAGGTTTAATTTGGAGTGAGGCGTCAAAATCTTCAATATTAATGAAATTCCGTCTGTCCGTCTGATTGCCTATTGCCAGGGGTTCGTATAAGTTAAGCTGCGGTTAAAGAGCCAAAGGGTGTAAGGTGACCCTTTTTGCTATTGTTATAACGTGTAGATATAAAGCCACGTGTATGTTAACTGCCTCGTTGGCGCAGCGGTTAGAGAATCGCATTTAAAAGCGATGGCTGCGGACCTGGGTTCAGTCCCGGGTCGAGCCAAAAATATGTAGGATATGGACGTGGAACGAAATGTAAGACGTAAGAGATGACAGAATAGAGAGAGCGAGAAAGGAGAAGAACGTTTGAATTGGAATGAGGAACGCGGAAGTTGACTTTATGATTCACATAAGAAAAGTGTGAGTTCTGAATATGGATGCAACGCGTTAAGACATATTAATTATGATGGAAGACTAAACTAAATAAATAAGAATGATAAAAAATCCTAAGCATTTCTAATATCCAAACCCCGAACCCCACAAATATGTACCTGACGAAACAAAGTTCGCTGGGACTGCTGGTATTAATAAAACATCATTGCACTTGTCTGAGATGGTAACCGAACCCCGCGCCCTTCGTAATCCAGATGAATGCCTATACCACAATTGCAACTTGCAAGTGCTATTCTTAAAGCGTCAACCATTTCTCATGTCTTTCAAGTGCAATTTATGACTTCAGTTTTCATACTAATATTTGCATATTTTTAGCGGTATGCGTTGTTTGTATTTATATAATAGAACTATATACAAAAATCTTAAGCAAATTTAAATAACCTCTTCAAAAACACTCTCATCGCAACATGAATTTCAAAGTGACATTTTCAAATTCTTTTCCAAGAACAATGTAAATACTGGCCTCTCAGACTGACTAAAAATGTAACCGGAATTTTCTTTTAAAAACAAAAAGTCTTGTTTGAAATTCGAAGCTGTCCTATTCGAATTACAAATCGGCGGCGACCAAAGGAAAGAGTGTTCTCATCATAAAAATAATACGTTTAAAAATGGAACGCGATTTTATATTCTCTATCGGATATACAGATTATCATAAACTTGAAACTCGTTTGCAATTTTCATGGAAGGAGGTTGCGTTAATTTGTTGTAGTATCTTGTTTTTCGATCTTTACATTTTATTTTGAAAAAGATTCCTCGTTTCCCTTATTATTCAAAAACATTAAACTATGTAAGTGTAATCCAAGCTTGTGTTGGATAAAACGAAAATAGCGGGCTATAAAACTTAATAATAATACATATGGACTAAAACATGTGATTACTTACTCAACGATATAAACTATACATACTACCTCTATTCAAGTTTATACAGGGTGTTTGGCGGAACGATGTAATATTTTTGGGACCGATAGAGGACACCTATGCAATTATTTCAAGTCATTAATGTTATGGTGACAAATGTGATAAGTTTTAAGTTATCGTCAAATTACATTTGATTTTTTAATATAAAATCGCACTTAGGACCCTAACATACATGACATAAAATGACCGTATAGGTATCCTCTATTAGCCTTAGAAATATCGACATCGTTTTGCCAAATAACCTTGTGTGTATTTTATTACAATTAGTAACTCTACACTTAGAATATAAACATCCACCAATTTAAAATGTTTATTAATCTTTTCTAATTACCAAGTAAATTACCCAGACATTTCATCAACTTTAACGTTGCTTATTTTTAACAAAAAACAACTTGATGTCATATTTCAAAATACTCCAAGACGGCCGTCTTCAAAATGCAAGATTAATCGTTCCTACTTCTGAAGTTTTAAGCCTGACTTCCTTAATTGCATAGCTAATTTATCAAATAAAATAACAATGAAGTAAACAATTTCTTTTCCAGAATGTTAAAAAGTACCTATAGTAATAATATACTTCTACCGATCTTCTGCAATGGCGGCCCCTCTGAACAGAAATAGGCCAGGTACGCAGAAGATATTATAGTGCCCAGATGTGTGCGCAATACACAAGTGCACTCTTTGTTCCTTCACTCTCATTAATTCGGTGAGACGGCTCCGACATGACCGGTGAGAGATTAAAAGTAACTTATAAAGAATCAACAATTCATTAAGTACTTAGCTTATTCTATCTAAGTAATAAATTATAAGAGTCCTTATCGTTTTAATACATATATGCAAGTTTTTGCCAATATTTAATAATGTAATCAGTAAAAAATGTAATTTTTAAATATTTATTATTTCATATTTTTAGATTTGTCACAAACCCGCACCCCGCGCTTTCCTCAATCAAAAATGAGGGGCGCCTTTGAGAATGTCACTATCTATAGGTACATTGTAACTTTTTGGCTTTTTAATAAATCTAAAATCACTTAGTGCCGAGTTTCTAAAAGTATCCTTAAGAAGTGAAAAAAAATATTTTTTGTCACTGTTTCCGCATAGCGCTGATATGAAATCGATATAAGTACTTTTTTCCTAGCCTATACTGTCCCACTGCTGGGCAAAGGCCTCCACCAAACTACTCCACGTGTTCCTGTCGGCGATAAGGGTTTGCCAGTCTTCGCGGTATTGGTCTAAATCGTCTCGCCATCGCTTTCGGGGTCTGCCGGTCGGACGATGTCCTTAGGTAGGCAGCCAGTGGGTGACGATCTTAGACCATTTCTTAGGATAAATGTACTTATCCTACATTTCTACATTACATTCCCATTACATTTCTATATAAGTACTATTATATATATAAGGAATAAACATATATGTAAGAAAGGTAATTTGCACGAATACATACAAAGGTCTTAAAGTAAAAACTAAGTAAAGCCTGCATGCAGGCATGCAAATTTTAACATTTAATTGGTAGATACTAAGTTAATTCATTTTCTTATATTGTAATCTAGGAACTCCTTAACACTATAAAAAGAATGGAATATTAACCACTAGCTTTTGCCCGCGACTTCGTTCGCGTGGACTTTAGGTTCGTCCCGTCTAGTAGCGCAAAAAATAAGTTTTTTTACGACCTCACATTAGTAACCTCAAAAATTGTAGCCTATATGTTATTCTGATGTATAAGCTATATTGTGGTAAAGTTTCATTCAAATCCATTCAGTAGTTTTTACGTGAAAGAGTAACAAACATCCATACATCCATACATCCATACTTACAAACTTTCGCCTTTATAATAGTAGTAGGATTCAGTTATTTCTCTTTCAAATGCCAGAATTAGTGAATGTATTAACGAGTACATAATTCACTTCCGATTGCAACATGAAATAACGAATTTCAACTCAAATTGAAAACAATTATTATTTGCGTTAAGCATTATCTTACACTATCGAATAATTTAACTAAATTAATTTGTATCCTTTGGCAATAAATTATTAATTAACACAACAGAGACGCCATCGAAATAATTCGATTAAATATTAAAAGGGAAACTGTTGTAGAGAATCGTGGTTTTATGAAATTGTACGGGAACCAACGTACTATTTTGGCTTTTATATTAAATAACAATAGTTTGTGGATTAACATGGAATGTTTTTTTGCATAACTTTGGATACTATGTACTCTACTCTCAATCAATCAATCAATCATTATTTTTTTAAGGATTGGTATGAATTAGTTAAATATAGCATATTTCAAGCTTGTAAATGAACTGAATCGCTATCGTCAGTCATTATTCTTTCCTTCATGTAAAAGTGGTACTTTGTCTAGAGTTTGATAGATTTTGATGTTTATTATATCGATAGCAAGTAGGGTAGACCGGGTACAGTTGTAGCAGGGTACAGTAGTACCATCGGGAATATCTCTAGAAATACGATTCGCACAAGGGGCGCTTGTTGTTGAGTTTTATGTTTGTTGATTTAATTAAATTACTTTTAAGAATTTTTGATAAACAAATGTCATAATTGTAAATCCTCTCTTTAAGTAAATAAAGGCTTTTGAATTGAATTGAATTGAATTGCATTTTCTAATCAAACCAAGGTAAGTATTTTGTTCCATGATATCTCTGGTACAACTGACTCGGGGTAGGGGGACATTTGTACCAACTTTCCTCTATTGCTTCAGTGTAAAATATATCATCTTGTATAGCTTGTACACACATCTAAAGATGATACTGACTTATAGCCAAGAAAACTAAGTACCAATATACAGAGACACTATTGCCATAAAATTATAAATAAAGCCAGAATTAAGTATCAAATGTAAAGTGCTACAATTGTACCCGGTCTACCCTAACTAGATGCAACAGTAACGAAATTATGTTATAAATAAGATTTCAAAGAGTATTTCGACGATGTCGCAAAAATATTGGAAGTCTAAAAATAGTCGGCCAAATGAATCCAACATTTCTCGTGCACATAAAATTTGCCGGCAAATTAATTCCTTCAAATTCCAGCGGTCGAGAGATTTAAGGTGAATCCGCCATTTTTTGTTGGCAAAAAGATTTCAGGAGTCAAATTTTGGCGAGGGCCCTACCATTTGGACTGGCCACGGTAAAGGTTGATATAGAATTGAACATTGCACTACACAAATAATTGAAATATTCAAACAAAATTTAGTTATGACGTTATTTCTCAACAGAGATTGTCACTACAATTTTAACGTTTTCAAGAAGAGAGTGAATAATACTAGTCCCCCTAGCCGATTTCGACTACGGTGGCCAGTTACAACGACTAAACGACGGCGCGGGACATGTTATAGTGCACAAGTGTGTGTGCAAACACAGGTGCACTCTCTATTCCTTTCACTCTCATAGCCCGATGGGACAGCAATCTGACACGACCGGAGAGAGATCAGGCGCAGGACCAACGGCTTTTCGTGCTTTCCGAGGCACGGTGGTAAAACACCGCCAACTTCCAAACTCCGGGCTACCCTGAGAATTTCTGAACAGAAAATCTCCGGTACATATGTTTGGCCCGACCCGGGAATTGAACCTGGGACCTCCGGCGCAGCCGTTGCTTTAAGATGCGACCCTCTCACCGCTACGAGGCAGTTAATAGGCTGAGAGAATAATTAGGCTGTTACTTGACAGACATGGTTCATTAAGGCTACATTGTCACTTAACATCAGATGCAATAGTGGCCAAATGTCTGGTTATCGAATAAAAAAACTAACTCTTGAGATGAGATCTAACTAATGTGTGCGAAATACACAAGAGCACTCCTTGTTCCTTAACAATAAAATTTCGGTAAACACATCTGATATAACTGGAGAGAATCAGACGTAGGTCCAACGGCTCTTTACAATTCCTGACCACTTTTTGAGTAAATTACAGTCCGATTACAATTAATAACAAACTAACACCAGGGCTGCTCTGTTAAAACAATTATTCATTATCAAGCGCTTAACGTTGCTTCGTTAGCTCTGACAAGTGTCATGAGTAAGTAAACTAACCCACTTATTCATAATATTTGAAACAGTCTAATAATCCTATCTTAGCTATTTCACTGTTTTGTCAATTTCTGTTAAATGATGAAAGCGCCAAGAGAGAATGAGACAAAACAGTGTAATAGTTAAAACAGGTTTATTACACTGTTTGCGTTTTTATGAATAAGAGGGTAAGAGTAAATTGCACTTATAATAATAAAAAGCAACTATGTCAGACAAGGAATCAAACCTTGTTTTCCGAGCGCCATCTGGTGTTAGACAAACAAAACTGTGTCGAGAATTCCATCGCTGAGTTAAAAAACAAAAATAGAATCCTCAAAAAAATCATATGAACGTCAACCTCTAGTAAAGACGAAATTGCTTGCATCCGCATTCTCAGCATGGTGGTTTTTCGAACACAAATTATTTATCTGCAATTTTTCCTTATTTCTTTATGAGTGTCGCCGATTCTGAAGGGAATTGACAGACAATTCTGAAGATAGTATAGAATATTTTTGCTTTGACATTATTACTCAACTTTGATATATTCCCAAATGATATGACCATAAAATACTTAGGACCTTTTCACCATCGTCGAATAGGCACTAACTAATGGAAAGTATTTTTTTTTTAATAAATGCGCGAAATAAATCTGTAAAGTGTTTTAATCAATAAATATTTGTACTAAATCGGAGCCGACCAAACTATCCGTCGATAGTCAGTCTAACCTTTTTCTACTAAGCAAGTACCTGCAAATCTAAATTGAAATTCGAATTCAAATTTATTTTTTTGCATTATATGTGAGTAGTACACAGATATTATATAAGACGAAAGCGCTACATATGCAACTTGCATCTATGTCATGATTTAAAGCCAAGTAAATTGTTTTGGTATATCTGTAAATACACTTGTAAGCAAGTGAAATAGTGCTGTGGGATTTTTCAGTATTATAACTCTGAATTATCTTTTTTCAATCTGAATTTTTCGTGAGTTCATTATCATCGAAATAACAGCAACTGTTAACGTAATTGAAGATAACTGCAGGCATTTTGCAGATCAAATTAATAGTACAATATCGTGGATCATCACAATAAAGCGAGGTAAAAAGCGGGATTTCATATTGTCGTATATTGCGATTAAAGCTACGCATCGCTTCACAAAGTGTGTGGTACAAGTGATAAGAGACCTTCCTACAATATTTGTTAGCAGAAATAGACGAGTATGATGTCCTGCCAACGATATTAAATACTTATTATAGGGTGCTCGTAGCGCAGTGGTGGCGGCGCTTTGGTAGTAATACCGAAGTTAAGCTGCTTACGGCGCGGTCGGTGTTTGGATGGGTGACCATTCCGACCATATAAGTGACGTATATCACGAGCATCTTCGTGCTTCGGAAGGCACGTTAAGCCGTTGGTCCCGGCTGTCGATTGGTATAAGTCGTTAAGCCTAGTCAGAGGCCCTATGGGCGGCTTGATAAAATCTGACAGCAAGGTTAGTCGCTTGCCTTGCAAACACCCCTCCACCAATCCGCACTGAGCCCGCGTGGTGGAGTATGGCTCATCTACCTCACATTTGAGGTAAGACCTTTGCCCAGCAGTGGGATGCTTACGGGCTAACTTTACTTTTACTTTATTATAGGGTATTTAAATTTGTTGTGTCCTGCTCATAGTACGTTCAACGCAAAATTGTTGGATGACGTTACATAATCACGGCATACAAAGGTCAATCTCCTAACATCTCCAGAGCTCCAGAGCTCCTAACATCTGCTTTGCCATCTTGCGGCTGATTTATGATAGAGCCTAGTCACTTAAAAGTTTTCAATGTATATTGAGCTTACAAAAATAACTACTTACTTACAGGCAATTTTTATTGCAAATAGATGAAGTAAAAATCGACTAAGCTTTCATCAACTCTCATTATTACAAGGTACATAACCAACATAAACATAAATTTAGTAAACACGTTTCACGTGAATTAATCACGCTTAGAAAACATCAAAAGTCTCAAAATTATTGCTCTTCATATCTATATGTATAGATGTACTCATTGTGTCTAAAGTCATCTTAGTTACACTATTTATAACTCAAGAACGGCTAAACCGAATTGGGTGAAAATTGGTAGCAAGTTAGCGTAGAACCAGGAGAAGGACATAAAGTATTTTTTTCCCGTTCGACGGGGCCGGGGCATGGTGTGGGATGGGGCCAGGGTGAAACGATGGGGAGGTAGCTTAGAACCAGGAAAAGGACAGAATACTTTTTTCCCATTCGATGGGGCCGGGACGGGCCGGGGCGAAACAATGTTTACTGGGACTACTGAACTTTTGGAATTACGGGGCTGGGCAGGACGGGGCTGGGGGTGAAACAAAGTTCGCTGGGTCCGTAATCATAAATAAAATCTTTTGTGTTTTAAAAAAAAGGTTAACCCGCTACCTCTCCCACCTGTACCACAACCCACCGGGGGCTCTTATGCAAACAGAGATTTCGCGTATAAAACACTGATCAACCCTTGACCTGACTTTTAATTTTTGAAGGCAGTGTGTGTAATAATCTGTATGCCCTCGAGATTAACCCCGCAATACATTGATGGCGGAACAAGCTGACACGCCTCGGAAACTTCCAATAGAGTTATTATTGCATACATTTTATGGGTATTTTATTAACTGGATCTGTGTTAGGCTTTTAGCATGGCACTTAGCAGGTTAATAGTTAAAAAAAAAACAGATTTTTAGTAGCGGTCCGTGACTTTGTCTGTGGTGTTTCTTTTACTTCCCTGACATAGATCGTTACGTGATGTTTTAGACCCCACGCAGACTGCAGACTTTTTATCGGCCGATAGTGTAGTCGGATTCTTCATCAGTATGGACAGGTATGTATGTGCGCACATTACAAAGACTCTGTATCCATACTAGTATTTCGTAGCCGACCAAAATATCGGCCGATAAAAAGTCTGCAGTCTGCGCGGGGTCTTATAGCCAATAGCCATTTTCGAAAAATAATCCATCTATAACACAATATATTTTTCTAATCAGATTAGTCAATCATGAGATTAGCGCCTTTAAAACATATTATTTAGCTTTATACTAAAATACTCACCATTTTCTGATGTTAGATTTTAAAATGGCAACTTCGAATTTTATGTCTATCGCAAAAGCTTTTCATAATCAATGCCACTACTATATTTTAATCCAAACCCAATCATTGCTAACCGAATAATTCGAGTACAGTCAGCCACACTAAATTATGCATGGTCAAACAAAAATCGCTGTACCAGCTATTGTCGGAATATCATTCGAAATTACGTCGGAATCGTAAGGTCGGGACGATATTAGGGACACTTGCACATCCTGATCATAGATGGCACCTTTCTAGACCGAGAGCCGACTGAAATTGTAGGTAGTTATATTTTATTTAATAACAAGCCAAGTGTGAGTTGGAGTTGCATACCACGCGTAAAAAAAAGGACTTCATCTCGTACTATCAACTTACCTAAGTTGGAATATGATTTCTCACCGGTCATGTCGAACCTTCCGCTTTTGAGGTAATGGGAGTGAAGGGACAGAGAGTACACTTTTGTGTTGCGCACACACTAGAGCACTATAAACTGTATGTTCCCCGCCGCCGCGCCGATCCGATTAATATAAGGACTGTTTTTTTTTTCATAAACGTGCATTAAGACATATTTATCAGATTTTTTCCTCTTATCAATCTAATCGCTTTTCTTTTTTTAGGTGTGATTGATAATACAAATATCTCACGTTACATACTAAATAGTATTCTCTCCAAGGCAAAATCCTATATTTTTTGTACTGACAGATCAGCAGGTATAAAAGTAATCGTATATCTTCAATACTGTTCCAATAAAATAAGTATTTTACAACTTTGTTGCCCATGAAATTGTGTACAAAACGTGGGCTTGATTCACATCACATAGATTAATTACAAATTACTTTACAGAAAATGCGAGAAATTTAGGCGGTATTAGTATTGTATTGTATTTATTTTGGACAGTAAACCTGTCGTTGCCTCCTGGTCTACAAAGCCCTGGAAATCGTCGTTTTATACGCACGTATAAAACGCGCGTTCGCAAAAAGGTGAAATTGGACGTCCAGCAAAGATGGCGGCGCAAATTTGATGACCTTCGTAATAACGCCCTCGGGGCGGAGATAACTAAACGGCCAGTTTTAATAATAGTTCTACAGCCTCCGTTTATGAGCTTGTAGAGTGCTGACGGGTTAAGACGGTTTTAGGAGCTGGTAATACTGGGACTTTCATTCTGTGAGAGAAACTCGTGTTTTGGTGGAGAGTGGATGCGATGATGATACAATAATGGAACATGTGCCTTTTACTGAAATATCATCAAACCCCCTTTATTTGCTTGTTGTTGACTCTATTTCTGCTGTACTCCACTAAGGCTCAGTTGCGTGATCGTTGGTTAACTTAATTAAATATCAGAATGGCTATCTTAATGACCATTGGTTAAGGTACTTTTTCTTTAAAACATGCGCAATCGTAAATATTGAACCGCTAGTGATCACCATCGGTTTAGTAAACTATCGATCCCGCGACTGGGTCATAATATAGCTGGATTATGAAGCAAACCTGTTCTTATAAGAATCATCTTCATCATCAGCCAAAGGACGTCAACTGCTGAACATAGGCCATGGATTTCCACAGTGACTGGTTGTAAGCGGTCTGCATTCAGTGTGATCCTGCGATCTTTACAAGTTCGTCTGTCCATCTTGTCGGTGGACGTCCTACGCTGCGCCTTTGGTCGAAGGGTCTCCAATCTAGAACTTTTCTGCCCCAACGGCCATCACTTCTACGCGCTATGTGCCCTGTACGTACACTGCCACTTGAGCTTATTGATTCGCAGGGCTATGTCCGTTACCTTAGTTCTTATAAGCATACCTATCGTAAAAAATTGGAGGTTGTCAACGATGTTTCAATAAACCTGTAAAGCCCTCGATGCTCATTAGGCGAGCAGCCACGGCAAGAAAAAGAAGCGTACGATATGCCACTTGTATCCAACTAGTAAAGGGGCGATATCGATAAAATGACATCGATTATTAATTTTTATCCCCATTGTTTAAGTCTAGTTAATGATGACCACCTTTTTTAAGTTAGTAGAAAAAAATGCCAATCAGTATTATTGAATTAGGCGTTTATGAGTAAAAAAAGGTTGGCATTACTCAAAGATTCACAGTTTTTTTTTACAATGTACTAAAACAAACGTCAATGTAGTGATTTCGCACTTACCTATTCTGATGATTTGATTTTAAATGGCGTAATTTCTGTATTTTAAAGCCATTAAGTTCGAACTAATTAATTAAATATTCATTCCGCAAAACTAACGTTCGGACGAAATGTTTTTACTTAAACCATCGATACTTTAAACTACATCACTAGTGCAACAAAACACACAATAAAGAGTTGACAAGTTAAACCTCGCACACTATTCGTACCTGTAGGGTATAACAGGCTTACCGTTGTCGACTTCCAATGTAGCATTTGTTATTACAAAATATATTTTTAGATTTACAGATTTATTGAGTGATGCGGAAATTTGAGCCATGTTAATTGGAACTATTAACTTTAAAACTAGTAAAGCGTGTTGTTGATTGGTAAAGCATGTAAATAAATATCGTTGATTTAATTTTGCTCAGTTTTCCGTGTGAAAGTAAGTAAGTACCGCGGGATACCATCCTTAACTTGTCGATATCCCGCTGTTTAGAACTAAGCGCTTCTCATCAACATTTATAATGCGCACGGAAAAGGAGTGTAACTCGCTGCCCGCGTCGGTTTCCTAGTCTACCAAATCTATTCAAAGTTAAAGTGAACAGGCTTCTTCTGGACGAGCTTGTTCCATCTACGACTCCGTCTCAGCCGCACTTGGCTTGGTCTAGAGTCAAAAGCAAACCCATACTAAATAAATAAATAAAAGAAAAAAAAACTAATGTGTTAACGATGAAAATATTAACGTTTCTCTTGCGATCAAAAATGGCAAGATTTGATATGTAGGTATTTGATATGTATTTGTGCAATTTAAACGATTGCTCATGATCTAGAATACTCATAATTTTAAGCATAGATATAGTCAGTCAGTCATTCATTCATTCAGTTTTGGCAACGCTTACTATGATATAACACAGCACCAAGGATTACAAATTCTAATGACATGTGTCACTTTTTTAATAGTAGATTAAATGTATATTTATTTACAAATACCTGTGCGTAACGGCGCGAGTAAGGCGAGCATAAGTAAGTTGTAACGAAGATACGTACGTAACTTGCTGTTGCTAGCACCTTGCGTATGGCTCTGAGGAACAGGGGATGAGTGGAGTAGACTTTGTGTACACGATACTTCAATCAATCAATCTAACTGATATAAATACCCTTTCCGCGGTATGTACGACCGTGGGATTTGAGTCAATAAGTATTACATCAGTTTTATCAGGTCAATTGTTAAGTTGGGCCGATCAAAGATTCCCCAGGCTGCTGAAAAAAAAGCCTAGTGGCAAGATAATCTTAATACGAGAGCCACACAGGTTACCCCAATACTACGACGAATTTCATTTTCCTGGCGCGTGAACAAAGCTGCTGCCTTAACTTTCAAAACACCAGCAAAAAAAATTCTATGAGTTGGTTTCTGATTGATCAAATAAAATATAGAGATGGCGACTCCACCCCTCTCGCTGTCCAAGCCCGGCAACGATAAAACGGACATTAGCCGTCCGCGCCGTAACTCAGCGTGTTTGCTGTGGTCCTTACTCTGTACCGTCGTAACACATACTTTTGAAACTACCCACGCTTGTCACTCATACTAGCGTGGCCTTGCGAGTAAAAGGGTGACTATATTTAAAAAATATATATGTTTGAGATCTAAAACCCGACTGCTGCGAAATAACGTTATTAAAAGTGTGAAACAAAATAATAATAATATAATATGCGCCAGACAACACACCAATTGTCTGGTTTCGAAGAAAGGAATTTTCTTCCTTGTGTTAAAAAGTCCTGGACAACGGTTATGACGGGGGCATTAACATCCATGACTTATGTACAAGGGTTCGTGCTATCACACAAACATTTGCCCCTGGCTGGATTCGAACCTGCGAACACTAGTCAGAAGTGCTGTCCACTGCAACAAACGTGTCGTCAATTTTTTTATTTTTTTTATTCCTATTACAGTCCACACTCTGTTTATTTCTTGGGCGTACGCGTTTTTATTTGCCACATTGACTTGAATCACATTTGTAACCCTCCCTTTTGCTTCCCTGTAGTCGGGTACATATGTGTAAAGTTTTACAAAGTAGACCTCCTGTAGTGCCGCCATATTTCGCGTTTACATCCAATAACACTGCCGTCTACCGACACACTTTTTATATTGTCTGTGGTTTCGCGAATGCTTCAAGTGATGTTTATTTGGCACTTTGGATTGGTATGTATTTTTTTGTATTTATTTTTAAATTCAGGGACATGATCACGATGGATGATTTATAGATAGAATGAATTACCTTTAAAAGCTCAGAGTTGTATGATTCAATGTTCATGAAAATTAATAGTACGTTGCACCTACGTCATACAACGATTACTTAACCAGTACACCGGACCGAACTATAATTAAACCATAACTTAACTTTAACTTAACTTTAACTTAACGTAAAGGTAAGTAAAATAAATTTACCTTAAGTGAACTTTCAGTAACTACAACTTTTATGAAAGCTACTCTAAATCAGTTCAACAATGACAACAGTACCTCCTTTTTTAAGTCGGTAATAATACGTACATTGCTTAAAAATTTATGCCTTTACTGCTGACGTAAATAAACTGTGTTAATTAAACGCAAGTAACTATCATTTTACAAAATGAGAAAGTGAAAGAAATTGTCGTTTGTAAGAAATTGAATCTGTCTTTCACATTTCTTTCTATGTAGATGAAATAGTGAGTCATATTATTTTGAGTGAACGAAATCACAGGTCACCACAATTGTTATGTTACCAGGAAAAGTCGTTTCAAAATCCGGAATCCATCGACCGACAAGTTGCTGGCTTTGCATAGGAAACGCGGAGATTCCGGGACCTCAGGGTTATTATTACTTAACTTTAAGTCGTGATAGCCATTACAATCTATGATACATACATATAAGTAAAGTTATCCTGTAAATATCCCACTGCTGAGCAAAGGCCTTACCTCAAGTATGAGGGGTCATACCCACTCCACGCGCTCAATGCGGATCGGCGGAGGGGTTTTCGCAAGCTAGATATCTTAATTTGATATTTTGTTTGACTCATTTGACTTTGATCATAGACGAACGCTATTGTTTTAGACCATTCGTTACCACTGCTGTTAAATCTCGTATTAGTACGCTACACTAGTTTAGTTCCATACGTCGCCAACAGATGGCACTGTGTGTACATTAGCTCGCACTAAGGAAATGCATTCTTTCACTATATTTTACTTTTACAAAGGGCATCACAATAAGCTTATCTCAGTTCAGAGTTTTGAGTTTTATTATTATTATTTTTTAATTTATTTATCGTATTAACAAAAAGTGGAAGAGAATATTTAGGAAATATTAACATCTAAAAACCAGAGAGGTTTATCGTGATGCTAATGAAATAAGTTTACGTCAGTAAGAAAAGAAACAGTAGGTGAGTAAACAAATCGATTAATGTGTGATGAGCAAATTGGTAATACAGTAAAACATGAAAAAAAATGTACTATGTATTGTCTAGTATAGGCAAGAAACGGCAGGATTTAGGTTTAAGATTTTTTAATCAACCTTGAATTTTTAATCTTTTTTTAATTTGAACTCGTGACTGAGTGATTATGAGCTGAAATTGTACAACTGCCAAATGAAGCGCTTACTTAGCGGCCTATAAAACTAATTGCTATAGTAAAGCAAACAAGTTAAGTAGTACCACTGGCCAGTCATATTTGACTAAACCGCACTCAAAACGTTTGCAATGGAAATATACGGTGTGGATCTACTCTGTAAGATGTTGACTTGTTTATTACACAAGTCATCTCTCTCCAGTAACTTATTATTATTACTACGTTTCAACGCTGCGCCACCGAGGCAGACGGCTGCGCCACAGGTCCCGGGTTCGATCCCCGGGTCGGGCCAATAATATGTACCTGAGTTTTTCTGTTTAGAAGTTCTCAGGGTAGCCCGGAGTTTGGAAATTGGCGGTGTTTCACCCCCGTGCCTCGGAAAGCACGAAAAGCCATTAGTCCTGCGCCTGATCTCTCTCCGGTCGTGTCAGATTGCTATCCCATCGGGCTATGAGAGTGAAAGGAATAGAGAGTGCACCTGTGTTTGCGCATACACTTGTGCATTATAATATGTCCCGCGCAGTCGGTTGTGATTGGCCACCATCGTCGAAATCGGCTAGGGGGACTATTGAAGCCGGGGGGCGGGTCGCTCGTTAAATAATAAGACACATTTATGGTACAAAATTAGGTATTAGGTAATAGGTAACAAGTTTTTGTGACTTTCATTTTCTTTCTCTTATTAATGAACGATATTCAATTTTACGATAGCCGACACTCCCGTAAAGGAGACTGTATTAAAGCATTTTAGTGCATTAGGCCTGCAGCGGGCGTCACTTGTAGGGATGTCCAATAACTATCGATACTATCAATTTTCTACTGTCTCGTTCATCACAATCAGGGTGGTTTTCTGTCAGATTATCTACTGAATATCTTTACTTATAAAATTTATTAAAAAACTGCTTTCAATATTTGCCAAGAAATGAAAAACGGGTCCCTTTATAAAAGTCAAAGGATCTCGCCAGATTTCAGTAAACGATACTTTGATGAATGTTTTCAAATGTAATAAGCATTTATTCTACCGTGCGTGTCGTGTTTTTTTTCGGTCAGATCAATACAGTTATCAGATGATACTATCTATAATAAAATTTTCGGTTAGCACGAATCATTCAATGCTACTTCTTCTGATACTATCGATAACGGCACATCACTATTCCGATGCAGTTAATGCACTCAGTATGAGCGGAATCTAATCAGGCCGGCGTTATACTGAGACTGCTGGCTACTGCCGCCTATTAAAGTCATTGGAAGTATTAAACGAAATCTATACTTATTGTGATACTAATAACGATACCCTTATTCTGTGGATAAGCATTTTATAATTTTGTTTTTAGCTGCTGTAAACGTATATTATGTTTGAAAGAGAGATTATTTTTGGTAGAAGTAGGTACTACTTGGTATCTGAGTCGTTTAGGTACTACGTCTGCCATTAGAACGACAAAGGTTCATATCCTGTCTAAGGCAACAAGATGGTGGAATATAACAAAATGTTTAAAATGTCAATTTATACTTTAGAAAAATATCAATTGATGATCTTATAATTTATTAGGTATTCTCTATTTTTATCCACTCCATTCGTATACATACTTATTATGTTTTCTACAAAATCGAATCCATTCAAACAACCCAACTCTACCTGAAAATATTTTACCCACTTCGTAAAGTTTAACTTAGCACCTTAGTAAAACCTTACAGCCTTATTCACTCGACCACGAAGGCGTTAGCTGACATCATCATGTATCTACATTAAACCAGTTAATTTCCATCAAATTTTACCAGAGAGTAGGACTTAATTCGTACACAGAACCCGGTCCTCAACTGAAGTGGACACAATAACACGCCTTTACGAAGCAAAAACATTCGTCGTGCTCACATAAAACATTTTTTCGCGACAAAAATAATAAAACATCATGAAAATACATCCAAAACAATTTAGACGCGTGGGGCGGGTTTTTGCGCTACTGAAATATGGCCGAAAACTTTTTTGGTATTAAAAACTTTTCGTTTCGGCTGAAACCCTTACCAATGGCTAGATTGGGAATGAAATCTAAGCGAACTTCGATCGAGGTTATTCTCGCATTTGAAATAATTTGAGACAATAGACAGAAAATTTTACATACTAAATTTCATTAATTGTTGAAATGAAATGAAATGAAATGAAATGCATTTATTTGCTTATGAAAAAGGATACATATATGGTCTTAATTCTACGGTAAGCTCAACTTTTTCAGCTATGAACTAATAGCATGCAAATACGTGTACACATATTTTACAATTAAAAGAATTACCAAGTCATAATTATTAATATTAAAAACACATGTCATGGAGTTTTCAAAAAATAAATGTCAAATATTAAATTAGAACACAATTAGAATTATATAATTAAAACAGTAATGCAGGTCAAAAAATCATCACGCCAAATTCAAAAACTCCTCCACTTTATAAAAACAATGATCAGTTAGCCATTTGTAAAGTGCACTTTTAAATCTTTTAAAGGGCAAGTCTTTTATATTTTGGGGTATTTTATTATAGATGAGCGTGCACATCCAGTAGCAATTTTTCCCGAATCTGGCGGTTTTTGGAGTAATATCTGCCACCAGTCTATTGCCATTTCTGGTGTTGCGCATATAAACTTCCTTTGCTTGCCTAAAAAAATACATGTTTAGTTTAACAAACTTTGCGATTTCAAAAATGTATAGACTCGGTAGGGTTAGTATTTTTAATGATGCGAATAACGGCCTGCATGGCTCATCAGGTGCAGTACCACATATAGCCCTAATACACTTTTTTTGTGCAATGAATGCTTTGTTTGCATCGGAGCTATGACCCCATATAATGAGACCGTAACGTAAAACGGACTCAACATATGCAAAATATGCAGTAAGTGCTGTATTTTTTGTGGCGACTTTACCTAATTTATACAACGCATATGAAAATCCGTTAATTTTCTTGCAAACATTTTCGACTTGATTTTTCCAATTCAGTTTTTCGTCTATCCATATACCTAAGAATTTTGTCATGTTATCCTTGAAGGGCCTGTTTCCAACGAATATTTTAATTAATTTTTAATTTAATTTAATCATTTGTTTCAGGAAACAAAGGCCCATACAATATATACCTTAAAGACTAACATAAATATTTATAATAATAACACAAAAAAAAAACAAATAATCCATATTTTGTCGGCGTAGTGTTGCGCAACTTGGTGTCAGTAAATATGTAACGTAATTTACTATGAAGTATTAAACAGATAACAGTAACCAGTACTTATTAGGGCATTGTGATATATAATTTAGGCATAAAGAAAGAAAATAAGGTCTCTACGACGTTCAAATTTGTGCCAAAATTGTCGTTAATTTTAGATTGATGCGACAAGAAACGCCGTTCTGTTCAAAACTTTGTTCTCAGTGTTTGACTTTAAGTTTGAATTATTTTATTATTTTAGGTCTATTCTATGGTGTCCTACTACAGGGTAAAGGTATCCCAACCCTTCCATTTCTGTATTTTTTTTTTTCGTTTGTCTTGTATATTTCCATTTTCACTTCACTTCCTTTCGTGAACAAGTGTTAGGGGCATTTTAAATCAGTGCTAGAATTATGCCGCACACTATGGATCGCTGTTTGTTCTGAGTTCTGTTATGTTATTACGTTACGGTCGCCATTATTAGCATGCTTTCGGCTCGTGTGTGCTAAGCTTTAGAAATGGTATCGCTGCAGCAGTATGTTCAACATTTATGCGATTAGGATTTGTTGTGTAAAGAAAATATTTTAAGTAATGTCTTCATAATCGTGGTAGCTTTAACAGCTCTAGATTTTCCTTACTATAACTTTTAATTTGATACCAAACGTAACTCAAATCATAGTATTTTTGTTTCGTTTTAACTGACTCTTAAACTATCATTCAAATACTTAAAAATCTTCACCTTACTTCAACGTGCTCCTAATGTGCCGTTTCTTGTTTTCCTCTTCATTAAAATTTCATCTTAACCAGTAAAAAGTGAGCAAATATCGTCATTTGAAATTCAAATGGAAGCTAGCACTTCAGTATTCTTTTAACACGACCACATTCAGCTTTCGTATCATAGAGAGCAATATAGAGTTCTATTTTCAAAGTTGAGGCTGTACGTTTGCCTGTGTAGCTGTCCTTGTTACCAAAAGGTCGATTAGGTGAAATAGAGCAATAACTGAGGTCGAAACTAAAATCGACATATTTTTTTAGTACAATAATTATTACATTAACTGCGTCGGTGGCGCAGCGGTTATAGGGTCGCATTTTCTAAAGCGAAGGCTGCGCCAGAGGTTCCGGGTTCGATTCTCGAATCGGGCCAAAAATATGTACCTAGGTTTTCTGTTCAGAAATTCTCAGGGAAGCCGGGAGTTTGGAAGTTGGCGGTGTTTTACCCCTGTGCCTCGGAAAGCACGTGATCCTGCGCCTGATCTCTCTCCGGTCGTGTCACATTGCTGTCCCATCGGGCTATGAGAGTGAAAGGAATAGAGAGTGCACCTGTGTTTACACACTTGTGCACTATAAAGTGTCCCGCGCAGTCGGTTAGTCGTTATGACTGGCCACCGTAGTCGAAATCGTCTAGAGGGGGCTATTATTACATCAAATTTTAAAATTTCTCGTCGCAATTAAAACAAAAGTCAGAACAGATTTTCATGAAACATGGCTAAGAACACTCGTGATAAAATCATCCATGACACAAGAAAAACTTAATGCGAATCGGTTCATCCTCTTGTGAGCTACGATATCACAGACAGACACGTTAGACTTATAACACCTATCTTTTTCGGGGGTTAAAAAGGCGAAAAAATCTACTACTTTAGACCTGACACTAATCTTATGAATTTTGGTTATTCTATTTTTTTTCCTAGCCTATACTGTCCCACTGCTGGGCAAAGGCCTCCCACAAACTACTCCACGTGTCCCTGTCGGCGGTAAGGGTTTGCCAGTCTTCGCGGTACTTCGCGGTATTTTTTTAAATAAGGAACTTTTTTAATCACTCGCTTTAATATGGCCGTGATTTTCATTGAATAACGTTTGATTTTGCGAATGAAAACCAAATAAAATCTACACAAGAGTGATTTAAAAAAGGTATATCGATTTTGTAAGTACTACCATTAATATTTCAAGTACTGTTCGTTGGTTTCAATAAATTTTCGAACGAAACTCACTCGGAATATTGACGCTTTAAAAATTAGAGGATTGGATTTCAAAAACAGGGTTCCTGAGCGAGAATTTCACGGATACAAACTCGGAATTATTCAGTCTACTATTACAGACGGGACCATCCATCCAGTTAGACTTAAATGTCTGATATCCTGTCAATACCAAGTCATCGACAAATGACACCGACTTAGGTTGCTAACCGATGACGCGGCATCGGTTACGTTGCGATTCGATAGAAATTAATCGATAACTATTAATTTAGGACGTCCACCGACAAGATGGACAAATGACCTTGTGAAGTTTGCAGGATCACACTGGAACTTGTGATCGGTCGATGTGGAGAACTGTGGGGAAGGTCTATGTTCAGCGGTGGACGTCCTTTGGCTGATAATGATGATGATGATGGGACAATACTACGTAATGTTTTAGTTACTTATAGAGGAAGGTACACTCTACAAAATAATAAATAATAATGGTTGCAACAGTTAAAAATACCAACAGTGTTTGAATACTAGAGGTATACTTATTATTTAACTCGTCAAGTATGTGTGAACGAGACACAATAGAAATTCCATTATTATGCGACTCCCGGCAGTCGTTTGATACCTAACTGATTAATTATGCACAACCAGAGTATGTACTGCTGTGGTTTCTAGCGCCAAACCATTTTACAACAAAAATTGCTTGCACAGACTTAAAAGGCGTCAACCTTCAACTTCAACTCCAAACAAAAGTCGACGCGAGGTACAATTAATTTTGGATCTTAAGGTGACCTCGATAGTACAAAAGACTAATCTTTAATTTAATTAATATCATCGTATTTCTTGCAGCCACACAAAACGCTTCAACCCTTTTTTTTCATAGTTATAAATAGGACACCGTGCGAATAAGACAAAAATACACAGTTAGCTGTGAGTGCGAAAGAGAGGGTGACGGCGGTAGTTGCATATTGTGCTCATCTCAATATTGAGATTAAAAGTGACGCTTCGCTTGTCGCAAATTATTAGATGGAGAGTCAGCATAAAAGTCATTTAAAATACATATTTTTAGTGACTAGCGACCCCGGCGAACTTCGTTTCCTTGCCCTCGGCGGCCCCGTCCCCGTTGCATAGTTATTGTCCTTTATTTCATCACCGTTTAAACCTTCCCTGGACTTCCACGAATATTTCAAGACTAAAATCAGCCAAATCGGTTCAGCTGTTCTCGAGTTTTAGCGAGACAGAGAAATAGAAATTAATTTTAAAACATATATAGATTAAGCTATGAGAGAGGGCTATATTCAGCAGTGGATGTTCTACGACTGATAACGATGATGATGATAATTATAATCTGTGCTAATGAGTACATCAGAGTATGGAAATGATTTTACTTCTTTTTGTTTATTTTTTTACGTTTATTAGTTCTAAGTAGTAATAAAAGCTTAGTTACAAAAGAAAGAAGAAAAGAAAGAAACATTTATTTGACACACAACAATACAGATATAATAAAAATAATAATTTAAAAAACATGATTGTGTATCAAAAAGGCTCCTCCCGCTCAGCACTAGTTACAATAACTTGATTAAAACGTATACTAAAAGAGTGTTCAAATCTATCAAAAGTTGTATTAGATATTCACAGACAATAGTTACATTAAATTAATAGACATATCCAATAAAACCTCCGCTCCTCTAAAGCCCACTAGCGCATGATGATTTAACCCAGGAGTACGCTTAAATCATCTGTCTCTGTCAGTTTATTTGACGTTGACAGAGACAAAAATAAGATTTAATACGGGATTAGCGTGATCCTGGTTTAAAATTAAATCATCATGCGCTAGTGGGTGTACGCCTCTTCACAAATTCACCACCTAGTATCTCTACTAAATAGGTATATCGCATGCCGAGACCTAGTACCAAGAAAAAAAAAGTAAAGTTAGCCTGTAAGCCTTACCTTACGTATGAGGTCGTATAAGCCATACTCCACCACACGGGCTCAGTGCACCAAAGGTGCTCGTAGCGCAGTGGTAGCAGCGCTTTGGTAGTGATACCGAAGTTAAGCAACTTACGGCGCGGTCGTGTTTGGGTGGGTGACCATTCCGACCATATAAGTGACGGATATCACGAGCATCTCCGTGCTTCGGAAGGCACGTTTAGCAGTTGGTCCCGGCTAATATCGGTTGATATTAGTCGTTAAGCCTTGTCAGAGGTCCTTTGGCTGAATAAAATCTGTCAGCAAGGCGTCGCTTGCCTTGCAAACACCCCTCCACCTAGCACCAAGAACAGTGCTAAAATATTCACCGTCGTATCTGCTGACCGTATTTACAACTGCAGGCGACGTTTTTGCGCACGGTACCTTCGCAGACACCTTTTTGTGCGGACGGTACCGGATTCTCGGGATATAACAATTTTTTGTAGAGGAATAGATTAAAAATTGTACAAACTAGTATTTTAATTATGGAAAAAAATGTACAACTTTCCGGTCACTGGTGGAGAAGAAATTAAACAGAAGTTTATTTAAAAAATAGTTTTATGTAGTTTTTTCTGAATTCAAGCGACTTCTAAATATGATCCTACTTTCGTCCCTATATGAACATGAAAAAGTTTTTAATGCGAAAAATGAGGCTAAACTTTTTCTAATTTTTGAGGCATGACTAATACATTATTAATCATAACTTAATTGAACCAAATTTACTTTAATTTATTTCGAATATTTTTTATCTAATATATTTGTTTTAATTTTAATCAAATAAAATAGATAATTATTGTACCAATCATTTCAACCTACTGAAACGCTCATAAAGGAATTGATTAGAATCCATGGTTTTGTAGTTCAATGGGTTTTGTCATTGATAATGAAAATAGAACTTGTCAAATGATTCAGGACACATTATAAGATATTTAGCTACAGCATTTTTAATTCCTAACTTTATCCTCCAAACTTGAATAGCTGTTCATGAGAAACAAAGACAAGTTGTAAATGTCTTACGAGGGAAAGAGATCGACATACGTTTCCCGGATATCGGTGTTAACTTTTCAAAGAATGTTTGAACGTTGAATTGTAAACCTACGAAAATATACAGGGTGCCTAAAAAAAATATAGTTAACGCGTATACAAATATCAAACTATTAATATTTCAAGCAATAAGCATCTGCTTAATGTCTATACATAAATATAAAGACATGCTTTAAACTTTCTTGTATATACTATTAAAATTTTTACTATTTTTATGCGCTGAAACCTAATAAAGTCAATTTAATAACTTCAAAATCTCTTTCGCAACATAAAAGAAACATCCTAAATATCTAATCAGTATTTTTATTTATATAGTGCATTATTATTGAATAACATATAATTAAGTAGCATACCTACAAAACAAGGTATCGAAAGAAATAACAAAGAGAATACGGCAAAAATATGGCCGACAGGCGCATTAGTGATTTGCGGGGCTTATAGGTACTCACATCTACCAGTGCAATAGAGGTTATCAAACAAAATTACAAATCAAATAAATGGAAAAGCTTTCGTGTTTTTTTAAAGGTAACATTAACAAACATTGCTTCATTTAAACTCTAAGTACTCAATTTGAAAGTATGAACGATCGAAGTCTCTTGCGCCTAACCAACATAATGGCACAAATTGCGCACCTCGCGTATTTCTGAAAATTATAGGTATAAAGCAAATACTTATTCGAACGTGTATTGAAACAATGTCTATGAATCTTAAAGCTATTTAAAAATACATCCTATATCTCCGGGTTACTGAAAACGGGGCGGATTGTAAGCTATTGTAAAAGGCGAGGTATTTTTAAAGTTCGCAGGAATTCCTCTTAGTTGCTAATTTTAAAGTAGGTTAAGTTCCCCGAGTTTCCCCAAAGTACGTGGGAACCCCGAGAAACTCCTTACAAAATAGATTTATACCTTAACATACTTTGTTCGGGCTATAGGCGGAGTATTCCCCTTGTTTTTAAGGAAGAGGGATGTTTTAAAGTTTGGGACGGGAGGTAAAGATCTTGTGTACAAGGAAAGAGAGCAAATCCTTAGATTTGGGAAAAACTAGAATTCATTTAGGTTTGCTCGTGTCTATAAAGTAATCCAAGCGTGGCAGAGAGAAGAAAACTAGAAATTCAAGTTTTTTGTAAAACATCCGACATGCATGATGTTATGCACCTATTTCACATGAATTTGCGGCTCCTATAAATTTTTATCACAAATCATATACATTTTAATTGTATTGCCTTTTTATTAATGTAATCGTATTGTCTTATTAAATTGTTTTCTTTGGGTAAGTAGACAAAGCTAAAATGTATCTACAATCGGATTTATTTATTTTCATCTGACGACGCGTTTGGTGTATTGGTTAGCGCTCCTGACTATTACGCCGGCCGTCGCGGGTTCGAATCCCGCAAGGGGCAAATGTTTGTGTGATGAGCACGAACATTTGTACCTAAGTCATGGATGTTATATGTATATAAGTATTTATGGGAGACGCCCCCGTCATAATCGTTGTCTGGTACTTCGTAACACAAGGAAGAAAATTCCTTACCACGAAACCAGACAATTGGTGTGTTGTCTGGCGCATATTTATTATTATATTTATTATTATTTATCATCTACTTAAGTGCAGAACCGCTTCAACGGTTATACCAGTCTGTTTCGCACTTGGTTTTGCACCAGCAAACAGGTACAATAATGACCTCTTAACTCTGTTCAAGAGCTAATCGCGTTTAACGGGAGGTCTAAATTGCCAGCAGTGCGATTCTGTAAGAGCTCATATGATACTTCGTATCTGAATCCGCCGTGAGTTTTGTAAATGGCATTCTGTAAACTCGGTTGATTAATCGCACATACGCTAGCGCCACCCTTGCGAGTGCGGGAGTGAGTAAAACTAAATTGACCTTGAAATATAGTATGGGATGACATAATATCTGGTATTCTGTAAGGTAAATTCATCATCACTTCGATGATCACACCGCACTCGAACACGAATAGAAGTGTCAGATAAAAAGTTAGTATTTTACGAGTGATAACAGACGTGATCCTTCTTAAATAAGTCATTTTTTAATAATTTAGTGCTAAAAAGCTGTTTTTTAGACGTGTTTGCTATGTGGAAAGGTGTAATATGTTTTTTTTTTACTGAAATCTACTAGAGATAATAAATAACCTAAGTAAAGGATTTCGTTAAAAATATCTATTAGTCTATTAAATTAATATCTTGTAGTGGCTTAGTTTCAGCAAAATCTATTCAGAACTTACTTCCTACCTACCTACCAAGTTAATTTTTGTGTTAAAGAGTAACACCATATAATCTTCTCTTACTTTCACTTGTATTAGGTACTTATTATTCGGATAAGATTTATGAAATGAAGCCGCTTGTAGGAAATAAATAAATCAAATCAATAAAACTACATTTATTTATGTACAATTTATTTAAATAGCTCCTGTTAAAAACTCTTCCCATCGCATTCACAGTTTAAGCTTTTTGACATTACACTCCAAAAAGGAATATAGGATTTGTTAGTTGGGTTGTAGAACTTCTCTATTGGATATTTGATTGGTTCTGTTTGCCTTAAAGACAAAGGAGGCACAAAACAAGAACCTGCAGTATGTGTGATGCTGAAATAAAAACAAATTATTACATAAAAGACTTGCACAAGGTATTCATACCCTCAATAAAGGGAATTATTAAAAAAGCCTATGAAAATCTGTAAAGGTAGCATCCTGAATTATCTACGCTAAATTAGTTTCGCTTGAGTATTTTTTTATTTACGGAAACTACACTTGGAACAATTAATTCACAATAATGAATCAAGCCACGAAGCCATGTTAAGATTTCCATAGTAAATGTACAAATCATGTAGTATATCAGATACAAAAACAAATTTATGATTCAAAAAATGATTTGAATGCCTAATTATGTGGTTACAACACATGCCATATACAATACAAACATAAAAATACCTGTTTCATTATCATTTGCTAACAGATTTATTAAGACAATAACTGAGTTATAGTTATACGAATACACATAAAAAAATTCTGACCACTGCTGTATTTATCGCTTGGGCATCGATCATTTGGTAATTGTTTTAACTTAACCTCATCCGTATTAACTCCTCTTCATCAGTATATCTTTGCCAACAAAGTAGGGATTTAGATTTTATAATCAGTCATTACTAATTTACTCAAATTTCCCAAATGACATCCTTACCAAGTTGAACATCACTTGCATAATCTCAAGTAGGTACTTTAAATAATGTTTAACTTATAACTTATTTTTAAGAAGTTTAGCAAATTACTGACCTTGATCCACTGTCTGCACTGTTTGTATGGTGCTGATTAGCCATTAAAGCGTCAAAGTCGAGTTATTCTTCCCATTCTATAGGCGTCGACTTTGTCCTCTGTAATTATTTGGTCCCAAGAACCTCTTGGACAAGCCAGGATTTCCTTTCATAACTTCTTTTAGCGGATGAGATATTGTGTCCCACTCGAACTCCTGAAGTAAATTTAGAAAACGAATGAACTATCGCCGTAACATAAACATCGTTTAACAAGTTTCACAAGTACAAAATATACTTACTTCTTGGTAATTTCAAAGTATTAGGCTTTAATACCTTTAAATACACACAAAATAAACCAATAAATCACAAAACCAAAACAAAACAAGTTTGACAGTAGTTTTTTTTTAATCTCCTTCGTTGCGCGCTAAGGAAGGTATTAAGTTTGGTTAGGCCACCAATTTTAGATTATTTTACTAAAGTAAAACTGACTCATTATTTTTCCAAATAAGCAATAAGAGGTACTAAGAGCGTAAACTGATGTTCTAATGCTTAAATCTTAACATTTATACACTAAAAGCTAGAATCGAAAAATCTCGACTAACATTGTGTGAAGTGCGTCGACCACGCGTCGCTTTGTAGCTCACTTCACTTCGCAAGTGCCTATGTGATGACTACAGAATGCCAATTCAAGGTCATTTTAAACCTAATGCGAAGGGACAGCGGTAAACGGTGTGAGATGCGGAGTGATGGATGAATTTTATAGAATTGACCTGCAGGAAGATTAGATAACTTAACAACTGCAATGTAACTTGTATAAACCGTCTAAGAGCGAGTCGGATTCTCGCATTGAGGGTTCCGTATCACCCTTAACTGAATTCGGGGTCAACCTACTTCCACCTAAAGAAAATATCACACTTTTTGTATCTGAATCGGAAAGCGGTAAATAACCTACCAAGTTTCAGCTGTGTGATGCTAATGGTTTTAGAATAAAGTGTCTGTGACATACGGACGGACAGACAGACGGCCTTGACAAAACTTTAAGGGTTCCGTTTTTTGCCATTTGGCTACGGAACCCTAAAAACAACTGTGTCAGACAAGGAATCGAACCCTGTATCTTACGCTATCCAGGTGTATGCCTATACCACTCGGCCACCGTCACATTAACAAGCCTGTTGAATTTTGCAAGCGCTTTCTTTAACGCGTAGGCTGCGTGACCTCATCCATGTTGCGAGATTGCTCTCTCAACGCAGCTGCTGTGATGTAATTCAATCTATTCTCATTTGTATAGCATGGCTGGAGCACAGATAATGCTACCCCATTAAACCCCAAGTGCTTTTTTTTATTTCAAGAAAGAGAAACCCAGAAACAATCTCTACTCGGAATTTGAACCTCCTTTTGTGTGGTCTTACTGACCAAATAACTGGAATAAGTCGACGAGGCAATCAAGATGTCAATCACTCACGATTGCAATGCGACAGCATCTATAGGTAGACCGCGAAATTGAGACCTCGCCTGCGGGGCAAAGGGGTGCGGGGGGAGACGAGAGCGTGGTTAGTGAGCGGCGCCGCGGGCGGATGTTTCTTTAGTTTGTTTTTTGCTTGCTATCGTCTCCCCCCACACCCCTGTACCCCGCAGGCGTAGTCACAATGAAGCGGTTTACCTATAGATACGTTACGTAATATCCCGGTACAGCCAACTCATTGGCTAGATAAACTCAGTTCAATGGTCACCAATGCTTACCTAGGAGTCAGTGCATCAGTGAATTAGCTAACTGGACTATTCGTTCATTATGATTTAAGCTTCGGCTAAATAGGAAGTTTGGCGAAAATAATGTTTGACGGGAGCTATAGATATAGGTTTCTGTTTGCTAAGGAGACATCCCGTATTTTGCAGGTACTGTTTTCAGCAAGATGCAGTTAAGTAGCATACGCGTTTTATTGCTAACTAGCGGTCCCAGCGAACTTTGTTTCGCCCCGTCCCGCCCCAGCCCCGGCCCCGTCTAACGGGATAAAAAGTATCCTGTCCTTCTCCTGGCTCTAAACTACCTCCCTGCCAATTTTCAGCTAAATCGGTTCAGCCGTTCTTGAGTTATAAGTGGAGTAACTAACACGACTTTCTTTTATATATATAGATGTTCACACAAACATCCCGTTTGCAGAGACCAACAAAAACAGATACCTGGTTTTTACTGATCCAGTTTTGTCATTAAAATGGACCAGTTCACTTCTAAAATGACAGCATGCACAATTAAAGAATATAGATACAGTGCGCCGCTCTATCGGTAAGTGCAAAAGAGATGGACTGTTGACGGACAGTACCTGCAAAAAAAGTGACTGTTTGAAGTAAGAACCGGGTACAATTTCTTTTAATTGTTAAAAAACAATATTAGCCTTTATCGGCTATCTTTAGCTTAAAATTAACCAACATTTCTGACCATACAATAGTAAAAGTTGTTCATATTGATGGTCCCTTTCACCTCCAAACATTTGGCACCCCTTGCAATAACACCCTGTATAACTGCATGTGAATTTATCAATACAGAACTAAGTCAATACTAGTCAGTAGTCAATTGCGCTGGCCAAGACCATGTGTTCCACCTTAATCCTTCGTATTGACACCACACCTTGACTGTGCTAAAGGCAGCTGCACACATAATATTTTATGTTTATTTGAAGCTAAGCAGATTATGTCCTCAATCACACTGTTGATGAGTCTGTACTGGTATGTCGCATGTTTATTGTATTTTTATTTATTGACGTTAATTAAGTTATACTATTGCAAATAAATTTGATTGTAAGCAATTTAGCTATATCTTTAACAGCATTGAAAAGAAATTTTTTAAAGCTATCGTCTAGGTACATCGTAAAAAATATCGAAAAAAATTTTTTTATTTATTTATTTGGTACACATAACATATTTCAATCTTTAAATCTTTCAAACATATTTGCACCAACATAAATGTTCTGGATTGTAACACTTAAACATGTATACACAGAGAAACAAAATCAAAGCATACAAAAACAGCACTCAAGTTAGGCAACGATATACAAGCAACTACTTAGAAAAAACAAAAACAACAACAAAAAGGCATCAACGATGCACCACTAAAGATCAAGATCATCTAGAGTGGTGTATTAGAGGCTAAGCAGATATTTGTCCTCAATCGCACCTGGTGTCAGATGTGGATGTGTTTGTACTGTAGGTGTGAGTGGTACCCACATATGGTGACTTAAATATTTTTATTCTTAGAAAATTAAATAAGAAACCAAAAATTCACACATGGTTAGGATTTGAACCGACGACCTCTGGCAAACCGGGCGAACGCTCTTACCAACCAAGGCACAGCTCGGTTGATGTGAAATTTCTGGTCTCATGAAAACTTTAAATTGTGTGACACGGATGGTTTAACTAACCGGTTGATAAGAGCGTTGGCCCGGTTTGCCAGAGGTAGTGGGATCAAATCCTACCCGTACGCAAATTTTTGGTTTCTTATTTAATCAAGTCATAAAAATATAAAAATATTTAAGTTATACATACACACACACACACACACACACACACACACACACACACACACACACACACACACGCACACAGTGTGATGAGAACCCACTTACTTATTTGCTTATGATTGACGATGTATAAAATTTGTAAATTAAAATGTAGATTCGTTATTGGCTGTAAGTTTAGTTTTTAAGTTTATTCATACATACTGTACTAGAGCTGTGAATCTTGTAATATAAAAAAAAAGTTGCCATGTGTGTACCAGCCTTTATCTTACAGACATTATAACCTGGATCATGAATATTCTGTAATCCTCAGCAGTTCGGAGTTAGGCTCCCGATTACGATATAGCTGATAGATCTAATTTACTGATTGGGTTCACAACTGATAATGACCGGTTAATTATCGCTGATGTTCTATTGTAAGATATTATATTAGAATAAAATAACACTCGATGCCAATTAATTATAGTTTAGGTACCTTAAATCAGTATAATAATTAGTACTCGTAAATAATTAAAATCATTTTTTTGTAAAAACCTGATAAAATATTACCAGCGGTTGAATATGAACGATTGTGCGTGTTTTGAAAAAAAAAACCTTAACCAATGTTCTTTAAAATTGCCATTCTCACGTTTGGTTAAGGTATTTTTTCTTTGAAACTTGCTTAATAATAAATATATAACCGCTGGTAACAATATTTAACTATCAGTTGAAACTATGGATCACAAAAGTGAGCTTTTAATCAGAGCACTGACTTGGTACAACCGACTAAAATGCTTTCTAACCTCTGTGTTTGGTACGGACAACTGCACGTCAAGGTAAACACTGTGACATCTTATGCAGTTGTAATAAGGGCTAGTTTGCAACAAAAGAGGAATAGAGGACTGACGTTGTCAGTTAGATGTGTCAATCAAAAACAATCCTAGACGTTTGAAATGCACGGTACATTTAAAGAAATTTATACAGGGAGTGGCCTGTAATAGAAGTAACAATTTTTAATATAGGCCCTTTAAATAACCAGTGTTCAAATTCCGAATGGATGTAATTTTTGCTCCTATTACAAGCCTCACGCCGTATAACAGTGCCTTTTAACCAAAGTACGTCATACCTGTCACTTAGTAGATTCTGAATAGAAGCAACATAGAAGTATGTGCACGGTTTCTGAGCCAATTTCTCCATTTACCCACATGATATTATATAAAAACTGAATACAAATCATAAATTAGGATTACTATAATGCTGAATCGATATAGTCCTTTGAGATTGTATTCCAGTACGATGCTATTGGATGCTATATTTTTAACAAGATGCGGATCACGTACTTTGACACCCAGCGGACGCCTTACAATCTTAAAACGATCTCTACCAATACAAATGCAAGTTTTTCGTTGACGCCTCTGATGGCTAAACCAATTTTAAAGACATTCTAAATTCTAATTCAGTGCTTTTGAAGTCACGTTAAGCCGTGTTGGCTCTAGCTTATGTCGGTTAATAATAGCCGTTAAACCTTATCAGAGGCCCTTTAACTTGATAACTAACTTGTTATCATAAAAAAAAATACAATTGGAAAGGATTTGAACTTTAGTGTTAACCTGTTAGAGTAGAAAACTATTATATTAAAATATTTAAAAATTAACGCTTAACTAAGACCCAAAGCTCCAAGCCAACCTCACCTTCACGTGGTGCGTCCTGTTTCAACAGACGAGGCTCTGGCGACCGACCGATGGCGAGATAACCATCCGACAAAAGGCGCAGCTAAATTTTGAGCTGTTACGGGCAGCAGCTTCACAGTTACAAAGAGCTGCGCCTCTGCGCTCGCCAACCCGCCTGCCAAGCGTGGCGAGTATTGGCAAATACCCCCCCTAAAAATGGTAGGACACAGGAAAACCAGGCCCCCAGTCTCCGGCAGCCCCGCTATTCCTGACTCCGGTAGCGGCCACGGTAACGGCGGGGCAGGGGGTGCTAAGAATCCCCGGAGGCGATCGCGCTACCACTCCCAACGACAACTGGCCCTGGTAACCTATAACGCGTGTACACTGAGGACAGACGAGAAGCTGCTCAAGCTGGAGGAAGAATTGAGCAGGTTACACTGGGACATAGTGGGTTTATCGGAAGTCCGTAGAGAGGGCGAGGACACGATAACTCTGAAGTCCGGCAACCTGCTCTTCTACCGGGAGGGTGACCAAAAGTCCCAAGGTGGTGTTGGGCTTCTCGTCCACAAGTCCCTCGTTAACAACATCGTAACCATCGAGAGTGTGTCGAGCAGGGTGATATACCTTATACTCAGAATAACCGAGAGGTATTCGCTGAAGGTCATACAGGTATATGCACCGACCTCGAAACACCCCGATGAAGAGGTGGAGGAAATGTATGAGGACGTAAGTAGAGCCATACATACTTCCAAAACCTATTTTACTGTTGTTATGGGGGACTTCAATGCAAAACTCGGCAGTCGTGGCGAAGATGAGTTGAAAGTGGGACCTTTTGGATATGGTCAAAGGAACGCCAGGGGACATAGGCTGGCCGACTTTCTGGAGAAGGAGGGACTCTTTGCGATGAACTCTTTCTTCCAGAAGCCGCCTCAAAGGAAATGGACCTGGTTGAGTTCGGATGGCACCACGAGAAATGAGATAGACTTTATCATGACCACCAAGAGACGGTTATTCAGTGATGTCTCCGTGATCAACAGGGTAAAGACCGGTAGTGATCACCGAATGGTTCGAGGCACATTGAATATTAATGTCAAATTGGAAAGGTCCCGCCTGATAAAGTCTACGCTCCGACCTACTCTTGCCCATATCCAAAATCCCGAGAGCTTTCAACTTGAGTTGTCAAACCGCTTTGATTGTCTAGAGAGTTGCGTTTCAGTTGACGAAATAAACAACGGGTTTGTGGAAACTGTCCAAACGGTCGGGTCAAAGTTTTTTAAGCCTGGCCGTAAAAATAGATCTCAAAAACTCTCGGTCAACACTCTCGACCTCATGGCAGAACGTCGATCTATGGCACTGCAGACCTCCGATAATGCTGAAAACTACAGGCTGCTCAATAGACGAATATGGAAGTCCTTGCGACACGACATTCGTGCCTTTAACACGAACAGTGTTAAAGAGACGATAGAGCGGAACCAAGGCTCCAAAGTGTTTGCAAGGGACATGTCTATTGGGCAAAGCCAGTTGACGAAGCTTAAGACAGAGGACGGCAGTGTAGCGTCGACGAAAGCAGAGGTTTCGAGGGAGATCGAGAAGTTCTATAGGCAGTTGTACACCTCAGTTGCCAAAACCGTTGATAGCTCGGCCAGAGACCCAAGAGCTACCCTGACCCGACACTACACTGAAGACATCCCGGACATCAGCCTTTATGAGATTAGGATGGCCCTGAAACAGCTTAAAAACAACAAAGCACCTGGCGAGGACGGAATCACAGCAGAACTTCTGAAAGCGGGTGGAACACCGGTACTCAAAGTCCTTCAGAAGCTTTTTAATTCCGTGCTGCTAGAGGGAATCACACCTGAGGCATGGAACAGGAGTGTGGTGGTGTTGTTCTTCAAAAAAGGAGACAAAACCTTATTGAAGAACTATAGACCCATCTCACTCCTGAGCCATGTCTACAAGCTGTTCTCAAGGGTCATCACGAATCGTCTCGCACGTAGATTTGATGACTTCCAGCCTCCCGAACAAGCCGGATTCCGAAAAGGCTATAGTACCATAGACCACATCCATACGCTTAGGCATATACAGAAGTCAGAGGAGTATAATATGCCTCTATGCTTAGCGTTTGTGGACTATGAGAAGGCCTTTGATTCGATCGAAACTTGGGCGATGCTTCGGTCTCTTCAGCGGTGCCACATAGACTATAGGTATATAGAGGTGTTAAAGTGTCTGTATAACAACGCCACCATGTCGGTCCGAGTACAGGAACAGAATACGAGGGCGATTCCACTGCGAAGAGGTGTAAGACAGGGAGACGTTATATCTCCGAAACTGTTTACAGCGGCACTGGAAGACGCCTTCAAGCTCCTGGAATGGGAAGGATTCGGCATCAACGTCAATGGCGAATACATCACACACCTCCGGTTTGCCGATGATATAGTCGTTGTGGCAAAGACGCTGGATGATCTGGGCATTATGCTCGAAGACCTTGACCGAGTATCCCAACAAGTGGGTCTTAAAATGAACATGGAAAAGACGAAAATTATGTCGAACTCCCGTGTTGTACCCACTCCGGTATCTGTTGGGAACTCAATTCTTGAAGTTGTTGACGAGTACGTCTACCTGGGACAAGTAATCCAATTAGGTAGGTCCAACTTTGAGAAAGAGGTCAATCGACGAATCCAACTCGGCTGGGCAGCGTTCGGGAAGCTGCGTAAGAGCGTCTTCTCGTCTCAATTACCTCAGTGTCTGAAGACCGTCCGTCGGGGCAGAAAAGTCCTAGATTGGAGACCCTTCGACCAAAGGCGCAGCGTAGGACGTCCACCGACAAGATGGACAGACGACCTTGTAAAGATCACAGGATCGCACTGGATGCAGACCGCTCACAACCGGTCGTTGTGGAAAGCCATGGGGGAGGCCTATGTTCAGCAGTGGACGTCCTTCGGCTGATAATGATGATGATGATGATTTAAAAATTGTAGAAACTTATTGTTAATTGTATTAAAATCTATAAAATGTATAAATAAAACATATAATTTAATTTATGAAATGTATTAAAATTTACAAAATGTATTAATTTTTCATAAAATGTATATCATATAATATAATTTCCTAATTTGTTTTTTGTAGAAGAACGAGCCCTCCTGGCACAAGTATTTAAATATACTTAAAAGGAGGACTCAACAATGTAACATTGCTTATACTAAAGGAAAATAAATAAATTTCATTTCATTTCAATTTCATAACATCTGACAGCAAAGTTGGTCGCTTGCCTTGCAACTCCCCTCTACAAATTCGCAATGAACCCGCGTGGTGGTATGGTTCATACCGCCTCATACTTAAAGTAAGCTCTTTGCCCAGCTGTGGGATGCTTACAGGCTAACTTAATTTTATTTTATTTTTATTTTATTTATGAAGTACACAAACAGATTACAGTCTTAACTAGCTTATAAATAAGAGTTCTAATTAAGTTACAGACAAAACTGTAGTCCAATAATAGTGTACATAACATGATTTTATATATCGAAGCATAGTGTGGAAGTTAAAGATTAGAAGTTAGAATGAATTGATATTTATAACAAACCAAATAGAAAAAAAAAACAAATCAGCAGTTATTCAATATTCGAGGGTGATTGAGAATACTTGGCTTTTATGATGTCAGAGATTTTCTTTTTGTATTGAGAAAACCTGCAAAACACGTCCACATCATTGTTGCTTTTTTTTAGCTCGTTAAAGGCCCTACACATTCTGACCACGGGATTATAATATGAGGTATTATTTTTAAACACTTGCATCGCAAAGGTGCTAGGGCAGCGTGTCCTATAAGCGGTGTTGATGTTAACTGTCGACAACAGATCCGGGGTATCAATAGAAGAATGCAATATCTTATGCAGACAAAGTAAGTCATATCTCTCACGGCGAGCACTTAATGGGAGCACACCAAATTTATTCAGTCTCTCATCGTAACTCTTAAATCCTCTACCTAGGTTACATTTACGGGCAAGATACCTTAAGCAACGTTTCTGAACCCGCTCAATACTTTCCACGTGAGTTACGTAAAATGGAGACCACACAGGACAGCAGTATTCTAAAATATTTCTCACCAGGCTTTGATATAGTGACAGAACACTACTTGGCTTTTTAAAATCCCTAGTGGACCTCATGACGAAGCCTAATATCCTTTGGCTTTTCTTTATGATATGTTCATAATGAGGCCGAAAGGACAGTTCCTCATCGAACAAAACCCCCAGGTCTCTGACAGTTTGTTTTCTACAAAGTGGTTTATCTTGCACGAAATATGTTCGATTTTGCTTATATTTCTTACGAGTAAAAGATATTACGCAGCATTTATCAACATTTAGTTTCATATTATTTGACAAACACCAGTCAGAGATAATACGGAGGTCGTTCTGTAAAGCAAGGTACTGATCTTCATTCATTATATCTGTGTATATTTTAAGGTCATCAGCATATAGGAGAGCCGGGCATGAAAGTCTGTTAATCAGGTCATTGATAAAAATGACAAATAAAAGTGGCCCAAGGTGAGAACCCTGTGGCACCCCTGAGGCGACTGAAACATGGGAAGAGCAGTATCCCTTCAAGGCCACAAGTTGACTTCTTTTAGTAAGATATGAAGTAACCCACCTTAGCAAATTCCCGTGAATACCATAGGACGATAGCTTGTGTATTAATAAAACATGATCAACTTTGTCAAAGGCTTTGCTGAAATCAAGGTAAATTGCATCAGCTTGACTACCAGATGCAAATACCTGACATAAATAATTTTTAAATTCCAAGAGGTTACTGAGAGTAGACCTTTTCTGAACAAATCCGTGTTGCTTAGTTGATATGTGTTTGCTAAGGTGGCTGTAAAGGTGGGCGTAAACCAACGATTCAAACAGTTTTGCCATACATGATAAATGCTTATAGGTCGATAGTTAGCACATAAAGTTCTATCACCAGATTTATGCACAGGTATTATATGTGCCAACTTCCAGCGAGATGGAAACTTACCCGATGCAATAGACCCATTAAATAGCATAGTCAAAGGATATGCCAGTTCCTCCGAACATTCCCGAATAAACTTTGGTGGTATTTCATCGGGACCAGCACCTTTTCTTGCGTCTAACTGCCTTATTTTATTTAAAACCTCAGTTTCATTTATAACTAAACGGCTAAGGGTACCAACGAAGACCTCTGGTGTGTTGAGCTGGTTTAAATCTACTTGACTGGATGTAGGTTTGTCAAAAACTGAACTAAAGTAGTCTGAAAATAATTCACAAATACCTTGACCCTCAGAGGAAGTTTTGTCCCCAAATGTCATTGTGTGTGGAATTGTGACTCTTCCCTTCTTATTGTTGACATAACGCCAAAATGTTTTAGGGTCGTCCACTAATGAATCCTCAACCGATAACAAGAACTTTTTGTAATCTTCAGCAATGAGATGTTTAGATCTAGTGCGAAGTAAGGAAAATGTATCGTAGTCTCTTGGATTGGAGAACCTTTTATAACGCTTGTGAACTTTATTTTTCTCTTTAAGGCATCGAATTAGTCCTTTACTGTACCAAATAGGATATTTATTAATAGTATTTTTCACATATTGTGTATTTTGAGAAATAATTTCATTTAATTTAGTATAAAAAGCATCAACATTGTCATCAACATTGGAGGAGGAGAGCAAGTCATCCCAATTAACATCGCGAAGTTCATTTTTTATTTTTTGATAATTGCATTTATTATAGTTATAGCGTTTTTTGTGATACGGCTTTATTTGTTTATTTAATTTGACGTCATTTACATCAATAGAATACGCAAGGTGGTGAGAATCCACACGACACAATGGTGCAGTCTCTGAGACGACAATAAAAGAAGGGGGTATATTAGAAAGTACCAAATCCAGAAAACGATCATTCTTATTCGGAATTGAATTAAATTGTGTTAAGTTACATAGTTCCATAGTCTCTATCAGTAAATTTGCTTTACGGTCTTCAGGGTTAGTTGGTAATAACACATATGGATTACTCTGTTTTTCCCATGTAATATTTGGAGAGTTAAAATCACCAAGCATAATAATCTTATCTTCAAACGAGGCATTAAGAATCACCTTTTGAGAATTGTAATGGAACGCGGTTACGTCTTCAATTGGCAGATCAGGAGGTAGATAACATAAGCAGACATGTATTGGTGGTTCGTTTGATGTAAGAGGTAAAATAGTAAGCCAAATATCCTCAACCCTGCTCTCCCAAGTTACCTGACGGACAACATCAATATTTTTTTTGATTGCTAGTAGAATACCACCCCCGCTAAGCTTTATGGAACACGAGGTTTCACGATCTCTTCTAAAAACATCGTACCTATCATCTATCAACTCACCATCGTAAATACTACTATCAAAGTTAGTTTCGGTGACACAAATGATATCATAATCATTGATTAGGATATTTAAATAAATGTCTCTAAGCTTAGATTTTGCTCTACCTAAATTTTGGTAAAATATATTATACATTATGCGGGTTATAAAATCCAGACAAAAAGACCAAATATTAAAAGAGAATACACACAAAACAGAAACCTAACGCAACTTATTTAAAGATTCTAAATTTTTTATTAAGATGACTGTGTACATAGACATGGGATTTTAAGCCCCTTCGTCCAGCTAGGCGGAATAAGAGGAAATCATAGCAAATCTTTCAGTGCAGTAGAGCCTCAATCCCGTCGCTATGACACCGGGAGACTCCTCACTTCCAATGAAGCGAAGTGCCTTCCCGCATAACGTCTCATCGATTTGTGTTTATCGACGACGTTTTTATGTGATAAGCTTTTAACGCGTAAATAACACCACTTTTGGTTGGGCTACGGAAAAGGGGTGTAATTTTTTTATGTTTATCAGATTTATGTTAAATCGTAGATTTATAACAATATAGGCATACCATGCCAGACTTATGCCCAAAATAACTTTCCCCAAATCTTCAGTCAATGCTATATTTAACTAAAACGAAAATTTAAATAGTCTTTAAGTATAATTACCAACTAGCAGTCTATTAGTAAACTTCCTAGTAGCTTATTTAACGAGATTAAGATAAAGCTCATCGAGATTTATAGCAAGGAATATATAATATCTGAAACTAAGATTCTCAGAGCTGATTATATATGAAAATATTGAAAGCTGTACGCACAAAAACCGTAAATCTATGTGAAGTTCAGCCGTAAGTGTCGTGTTTTATCAATACAAGTGAATCCGCTGTCTAAACTACTATTCGCTCAGCAATCGAACCCGGCGTGCTACGGTGAAATTAGCAAATCGGGCGTAATTCAAACAATCCAGCGCCAAACAGCGCCTGCGAGCTGGGCTCTTCCAGCAATTAGCTTTGTGTTGCAGGCTTTGTGGGAAATTGGACTTATGTAAATATAGCTAACTAGAACTCTTTTGATTCCATTGAGTAGAAGGTTATTTGCAGAGACAGGTGCTATCATTTCATTTTAAAAGAAACGTAATAGAGCCACAATGAGTACGCTTTCAAAATAAAAACATTATAGAGGCCATAATTATTAATTTTCCCTTTGAACCATGATTGTTATGGCTTTGTTGCTTTTGAAATAAACAAGACTAAGTTAACAAATAACATTAGAAAAGCAATGAATTCGGAGTTTGTTTAATTCAGTTGAATTCTTGCCTACAAACAACCCTTTGCCAATATGGCTCATACTTCTTCATGATTGAGGTAAGGCCTTTGCCCAGCAGTGGGATGCTTACAGGCTAACTTTCCTTTACTTTTTACTTGCCTTGCAAATAATGGCCTGTACGGGTCAATCAATACCAACATAATTTTAAGATTTATTTGATCTTTTACTGAATTTTATAAAGACACAGACAACCTTGTTACGAAGCTTTAGTGCGCAATTAATATTAATATTAACCAAAACCTTGATTAGGAATTTGTGACAATGTCCATATTCGAACTTTGACTACAACATGAATAAATCACTGCACGGGGTAGACGATTCATTAACGTGACACGTCACTAATTAGATACCAAATGCTCAGGATTCGATAACCGACGTTTTTACCCGACTGCACTGAAGAAAAGGGGGGTTATTGTTTAAAAAACTGACGCTTGTGCTGTGTACTCTGAGATGAGTATATTGTGATTTACGTTTATTTAAGTCTTTATTGCACGAATACTGTTGAACAAAAACATAGTTCTGTGATTTAATTCCTTGACTTAGGTATAGTGACATCTACTGACATAATTAGTAAATTAATGAACTATGAAATGCAAACAATTTCCTTACATTCACATTTAGTTTTCCGAATGACTCTTCTAACTACGTATTCTATACTAAAATCTATATTTTTTTGTGTTTACAATTTTACTCGTATATCTCGAAAACGGCCACAATATTCATGTTTTCAATACACGCGTTTCGGAGGGAAATAAACTATCAAGCTTGGTTTAATTTTCAGTAAATAATGTAATCACCGTATTTTTTGGCACTGAAATAAAACTAAAATGTGAAAAGACAAAGGTTTGTTCTTTCTTATAAGTGTTTTAAACTTGTTTTTCTTTTTTTGCAACAAAACACGGATCTCGGTTTACCCATATATTTTTACATAACACACCCACAAAAACGTTTTTTCTTATCCTGCCAACAACTTACTCTTAACTATAAAAACAAATATTTACATAGTTATTAACACGTTATTTTAACTGTAATAAAGCGAGTTGAAAACAAAAGCGGTATGATTCCACTATCAGGAACGGTATCCGACAGTTCCGCTGAGTTATGACTCCGCCGACTTGCGCTATTCATCTAAAACCCTACCATTGGAGACTGTCGCATCGGAAAAAACGGAAAAGTAACTCACTCGCTCATTAATTACTCTCAAAAAAATATTTGACATATGAACATAAAAAACTGGCTAACTGCGAGTGGGACTCGCGCACTGAGGGTTCCGTGCCACCCTTAACTGAATTCGAGGTCCACTTACTTCCACCTAACGAAAACATCACAATATTTTTTTACAGCAAAAATAACTTTGTTTTTCATAGTGTTTGTATGAAAGACAAAGTTATATTAACGGTTGATGAAAATGTGCAATATCTCAAAAACTACTGGTTTGATCTCATTCAAACCAATTTTCGTTGAAAGTTTTTGTTAAAATCTACACCATATATTTTTTTTACTTTCTTAGTTCAAAAGTTAGATGGGGGGACGCCCATTTTACCACTTTGGAAGCGTCTATATCTCAAACTTAAGACTTTTAGAAAAAATGGTTTGAGAAATCTCAATGTTATTTTAAGAGACCTATCCATAAACACCCCACACGCATAGGTTAAAGTAAAAAAAAATTGTAGGGTTTAGTTTCATGTATGGGAGCCCCATAGGTACCTACCTAATCGTAGTTATTCAACCAATGGTAACGACTTTTAACCATTAGTTGAAATAACTATATCTATCACAAAACCGGTCCTAAGAAACTGGCAGCAACGACATTGTAACTTAATGCAGAGCTAAGCTGCTAAGGGAAAGAAAGAGACGCACCTAGTATTTATCAGATTGAACAGATAACCGCGCGTGAAGTGTGTTGGTACGCTGCGTACTCATAACAGTGGGTACTGGTAACAGTGACTTCATAGAACAGATATTTATCTTACGAGGAACAGCTGTTACGCCCGATATTTAAATACTTGTTATAAATACCTGTTACGATAAATACGCCTCATCGCTAATACACACCTTAAATAAATAAAATGCTACCAAATATCTTTGTAATTTTTTTGTTAAAAAGTTAGCCCTACAAACGTTAGTAGGGGACTCAGAGTTCTCCTAACAGTAGGATCGATTTATTTGACGTAATCGCAAGATATCTCGCGATGCTACAGTTTTGACTCAGATTTCATATTTCAAACTTTCTGGAAATATTTTGAGAGAAATGTTAGACAGATTTTTTCAACTAAGCCAGATGGGTCAGGGACATTCAACGAAGGATCGAATCTGTTCGATATGAATAACATTTTGATACTGATTTTAACTTGTAAAAACAAAGATATTTATCTAAAAAAACAATGTATTCATCAATTCGTATTTATATGGTTATTTTTTATTTTATTTATTTTCTTTATTAAGAAAACAACAGCTTTCTAATACTTCTTAAGAAGTAAATCTTAAAATAATTACACACTAGCCTTATGCGTTTCCACTTCACTATAAAATATGAATAGAAATTTCGGAAATATTTGCAATGTAATGCAAGTAAGGAAAATTTAACTGCTAAATCATTTCATACATATTATTATTACTTTTATATGTTATAATATTGTGGAGCCAATACAAATATTATCAGAGCTAACATATCTCAAAGTACCAAGCAGCAACGGTTGACTTAATGATGTAGCAGTTTCTCCAACCACGAGTTAGTCTTCGGAGGCGATGAGGAATCGAAACCAGGTGGTTTGATTAGATCAGCCGCTTTCTCAGCCGTCACAATCACAGCGGCCCCAGGCAGACCACAGGTAAAGTAAGGCAGTACACTGGCATCCACCACTCTAAGGTTCTCAACTCCTTGCACCCTCAACTCAGAATCCACCACCGATCCTATAGAACAAGCACTCATGGTCTGCCAGAAAGGTATAGACATGCTCACAGCGTAACAATTCCAGTAATCTAACGAGCCAAGCTCGAAATCTTTGCATTCAGGCAAATCCATCTCGATAAGTTCTGCACCCACTTCTCTAAAATAGCTAGTATTTACTAGCTGTGCAGTATATTGCAAATAGCTAGCCATATCATGAATGTCAGAAGATTCACTAAAGAGACCTAGATGAATCTCAGGCTGATCTAAAGGATTCGTGCTCTTGAGTAGTATTGTACCAGTAGATGATGGATGACCATTGCTCAGGATAACCGTGAACACGTCATGGCCTTTGTTCGCTGCTATCAATTTATCTGTGATAGCATTTTCGTACTTCAGCACTAATACAGACTCTAGACCTAATCCTATTTGATCATGTTGAAAGAGAAGATTTATGGCTTGGAAATCTGCGACTAATTGACTTTGGTTAAATGCTTGGAGACTGACAGTAATTGGAGCAGGGTATCTAAGAGGGTTAATAGGCGGAACAAATGCATAAGACGCCTGCATTTTATAGGCCATGAGCACTGCAGCTCGCTCTCTCACCGTCTGACCGACAGGCAAGTCAGCCACAACAGGAATGCCGAACAGTTCTAAGTGCTCCTGTGGTCCAATGCCTGACAGCATCAACAGTTGAGGAGATCTGACAGCTCCAGCCGAGATGATAACTTCTTTATTAGCGTTGAAGGTTATAGTATCGTCCTCGGATGTGAGGGCTTCAACACCGATGGCTTTCTTGTTATCATCGAAGAGAATTTTGGTTGCAACTGTTTGTTTGTAAACGTACAAGTTCTTGCGGCTCCTAGCTGGGCTGAGGTAGCAATCAGCTGTGGATTGTCTCTGACCATTTGACATCAATAAGAGTGGTTCAGTGACACCGAGTGTTCTGTTGCTGCTTGCGTCAAGGATGAAATTGTAGCCGATTTCCTCCATCGCTTTGATGTAGTTGTCGTTCAATTTATCAGTTTGCCTGTTCAATGCAAGAGGTCCATCAGTTCCGTGGACGCTGGCAGTGTCAGAATCGAGGATTTCTTGGTCTTGTAGTTTTTCCATCTTTTCGAAATAGGGTAAGAGGCCATCATAGTTCCAAGATTCATCACCTGCTACTTCTGCCCATCGACTAAAGTCCAGAGGGTTTCCTCTCAAGTAGACCAAGTGGTTGAGAGAGCTGGTGCCTCCAAGGAACTTGCCAGCTGTCATCTTGGCGATCTGGTCCTGATTGTGTTGGCAGGTGAAGTTGTCGTTGTCGGCGTGAAAGTTGTAGTCGTAGTCCATTGTTGCTTCGAGAGGGAAGACGCCGGGGAACTGAAAAAATAAGGCAAAATATTGTCTCATATTAATAATGCGATTCTGACGGCGCTGTTGTATTTTTCTCGCCTACATCACACCACAAAGGATGAGCAGGTCTCGGAATACGTGCAGAAGAAAACCAACATCACTCTGCGGGTCGTCAATTTGGAGTCTAGTCGCAATGTGAATTTTAATTCATTTGTGATTAGAATTCCAACTAAAAAGATAGCGACCTTCATGAACGAAGAACCTTTCTGGCCGAAAGGTGTCGTGTTCCGGCGGTTCTGTGGAAGTCTACGCCACACCACGAGCAACACGCCCGTGAAATTGAGTGTAATATAAAAGTATCTAAAAAAATATAGAATTTTATTCTATGGGTCTGTATTGCAGATTGTAAAAGAAAGGGGCAAAGTCAGAGAAACGAAAGGGCTACCTGTGCCTCCAAAGGTGGGTCACCACCAGCCTCAATCAGGGCTACAGTAACACTAGGATCCTCAGTCAGCCTGGCGGCGAGGACGCTGCCTGCCGTGCCACCCCCCACTATCACATAGTCGAAGGTTAGGTCACCTGCAAATAAGAAAAAAATGTTTCAAATTTCTTGTTGGTCTGCTATAGGTAAACCGCTTCATTGTGACTTCGCCTGCGGGGCCGAAGAGGAGGCGAGAGCGGGAAGCGTAAGTGGTGCGGGTGGTGGATGTATCCGCTCTTGGCTGCCCCCGCGTCCTTGTGGGGCACAGGGGTGCAGGACGAGGTCTCGGTTTCGCGGTCTACCTACCTATAGTTGGCAGTGATTATAAGTTTAATCTTAAATCAAATTCATTAGAAACACATCGCTAGTTCGCTAGCCAAAGTGATCTCCATGGTGCTGGATCCGCCATTGGTGCCTTCCGAAGCACGGAGATGCACGTGATAAACGTCACTTAATGGTCGGAGTGGTCACCCACCCAAACACTGACCGCGCCGTACGTTGCTTAACTTCGGTATCACTACCAAAGCGCTGCTACCACTGCGCGACGAGCACAAATAAGCGCTGGTAAATATTCTATAACAGGTAAGCACCTACTTTAGTATTTGAGGTATGTGATGTGACGTTGACCAATACACCGTGCTTTTTTAACCGTCTTACAGCCGAAGCCCACGTAATGTAACCATCTTAATAAACCTCTAGGGCATGTTATTTTTTTTTATTACACCACATAATTTTTGTGTAAAAAATATCTAATAGTAATGTTACGTAATGTATCATTCTGTTCATAATGTTTACGTTTTCAACAATGCATTCCTTGACCTTGCCGCCTCCACGCGTTCCGCACCGTTAGCCAATCTAAGACAGTCCACGTGGATCTCTAACCAATCATGCGCTAGCGCAATCCTTTGTGACGCCCACCGCCTCGCCCCTTTCTATTCGTGCGTAAAACTAGGTCAGTAGTGCTAGACAGCCGAGTGAATGACCCGCGCGTAGTGCTCGTTACAGGATGTTTCGTACTAAATTGTGCTGATATCTTCTTTAATGTCTTAGTCTTTGAAATCTTAATAATAACCAAGTTTTATTTAACGAATGACATGTAGTTATTGGATACTTTAAGTGGCCTTCGGCTGTAAGACGGTTAAAAAAGCACGGTGTATTAATATTTATTCATTTACCATTGGTGCTAGCTGATGAAGGGTACTTGTAGGAAGTCAGTTGTAGTGCTCCGATCACGGCCAACAATCCCTGAACCACCTTGACGACTGATGTAGTTGCTGCAGCGTCCATATCTGCAAAATAATACTTTATATGTAGGAAGATATAATTGATCCCTGACAAATATGCATTGATAACAATCTCTCTGCATGACCTAAAGGTAAGACTGGGAGAGAATGCTTTTAGCATTAAGTCCACCTTTTGTACACTTTTATTTGTGCAATAAAGTTTTTAATAAAAAAAAAAACTGTCACTAAAACAGCCATTCTGACATTTGGTTATTTTTCTTCGAAACACGCACAATGTTAAATATTCAACCGCTGGTAAAGACATTTTATCATTAGTTATGTACCAATCACACCGTGCCACTTGCATTGCAAGCATTTAAGGGCTAAGCCAAATATGAGGTGGCAGAGCCATACTACACCATTCCGGCTGAGTGTAGATTGGTGGACAAAGGAGACATTTTTTTTTGGGCCCAGTAGCAACTTGTAGCGTCTAATAATGACATTGCACCATAAATTAATAACTTATTTTTTTAGACAATTAGACGAAAGATAACGTTTAAATGAATCCGGAATAAAAAAATCGAACTAAAAGATGCGTTGTGACTACTTTTCATCACGCCATTCCTCCTTTACAAATACGTGTAAAGGAACGACGGGCTGGTCAATATAAAAACAATATCAATTATTTCAAGTACGTGATTTTGTTTAGATCACCTTTTTTCTACTTTTATTTGTTTTAAACAATTGAAATCTCTGAATAAAATATTTTGATTGCTTTTTTAAGATTTTTGCATAAAATGATTATCTAGTAAAGCCGTGGAACGGATAGCAACTCTGACATTTATCACTGACATTGACAGGAATGGCTGGAGTGTCATTAGTCACACTTTCCGTTTGACGTTTGGCTTTACGTCACCTTCCGTTTGTTTTGGTTTGTTTTGAATTGAGTGTTTGTTTTCTCCGGATTTTAAACGAAAAATAGAAGCAAAAAGCATCAAGTACGGCCCCCATTCCACTAAACCGTTGTTGTGTAACTGTGCAGTGAGATTTCAACGACTGTGATTTTTCAGAAACGACTGAAAATGTGCGTTAACTGGTACGTGTGTGGATTTAAGTTTTGATAAATTTTCAAATATTCCCGTTAGATATCGAAAAACTAATATTGTTAATGTTTTTAAAACATTTTAAGGAACAATTTAAAATATGTTTCATTACTAGACGTCACAATTTATGGGTGGGCCCATCCTCCATACAAGAAAAAAATGACTCCTTTGGAAGGCTACCAGCCTAGAAGTTTGAGGTTTAATTTCCCGTCTTGGATAAGTTGATTTGGATTTTTAAACAATTATTTGTATCATCATTATCAGCCAAAAGACGTCCGCTGCTGAATATAGGCCTCCCCTACAGTCTTCCACATCGACCGATCACAAGCGGTCTACATCCAGTGTGATCCTGCGATTTTACAAGGGCTGTCCATTTTGTCGGTGGACGTTCTGCCCCAATGGCTATCAGCCTGTCGATTCATGATGTACAACTCGACTCTGATCCATATATGCGGCATATATGGGCGTTCGCTTGAGTAGAAAAATTGGTATTCACAAACTCACATCGAATCTAGCGCTGTTCGCACCAAACGGCGTGAGTTGAAACTAATCCTGGGCGAATTATTTGACACGTTCCTATGGATTTTGACGTGTTTGGCAGCTGTCAAATCACAGCCTCCCAAAGCTGCAGACTCAATTCAGTCGATGTCACAGTAAAGTAAGGTCAAGTAGTATTTAGAAAAAAAAATGATGAAAGTAACCACTTTTAGCACTCTTACATCGGATCCTTGAAGGTAATAAAAATGACAGACCGCTGAAATCAGGGTTTTTTTCTTGGAAAATATAGCATAATTTATATGACTTACTAGCGGTCCCAGCGAACTTTGTTTCGCCCCGGCCCCGTCCCGCCCCAGCCCCGGCCCCGTTGAACGGGATAAAACGAATCCTATGTCCTTTTCCTGGCTCTAAGCTACCTCCCTGCCAATTTTCAGCTAAATCGGTTCAGCCGTTAGGCAGGGTACGCAAAATAAGTAACTTTTTTGGTTGATTTTTTACACCTTGTGTCCGAAAAACCCTAATATCCGAGGAACCCTACTTTTGTTCAAAATTAAATATAGCCTATATTACTCGTGGATAATGTAGCTTTCGAATGGTGAAAGAATTTTTAAAATCGGTCTAGTAGTTTATGAGCCTATTCATTACAATCAAACAAACAAACAAACAAACAAACAAACAAACAAACAAACAAACAAACAAACAAACAAAGTTTTCCTCTTTATAATATTAGTGTAGATTAGTGTAGATTAAGTTTACGTTTCAAACGCGAAATTCGGTATTTAGGCCTTTAGATAAATAAGAAAAGCCTATCAACTTGCTACCGGAACTAATTCCAACAGCAACGGACACAAAAAGTTATGTTTTTATAGCCAATATCAACGCGACATCGACTAGGTATTTTAATAAGATGAAATAAGAAATCCAAATTTGCGCACGAGCTGGATTTGAACCAGCAACTTTTGGCTAACAAACCAGGCTAACAATTAATATGAAGTTTTAGATTTCTTTCATCTTGTTAGAATAAAAATAACATCATAGAGATATTTTATTTTGATATATTTTTATTTCATACACGATAGCGCTCAAAAACATAAAACATTGCACTGTGTCTACTGACTATAAACTGCACTGTGAATACATACATCACCGTATTCACAACATCACTGTGAGATCCGTCCGTGAAAGAGTTCTGTCAAAATTATCAAGACGTCAATACCTATTAGCAGAAATAAATAGATTTTTGCATTAAAACGAATAATATTTCGTGCAAATCTGGCCATCACTAACCTAAAAATAATGTCATATAAGAATCCGATTGAGCTTGTGGTAGGTAATCTGCGTCGTCGAGACTCCTGCAGCCGCCACAGTAATACGAATGTGCATCTGGATTGGGGGCCCATTTTTTTAACCCTTGTGAAATGAAATAAAACTCTAAGGGTAATTTAGTTAAAAATAGTAAAAACTTAAAGCATAGGGCCAAAAATTTCTTAAACATAAATTACAACTTTTATGGATAAATAACTTGGGCCCTCAATCCAGATGGTGGCATAGCCTAATCTCAGTAAGTATTATCTCTGGTTAAATATTTTTTATTTAAGGATTTAGTTAAGAATTTCTTACATATTTTAAGAAATTTCCAAATCTGTAGAACATGACGTTATAGATTTATGGCGGTATATCTAGGGCCCTCACTCCGTTATTGTCTGAACCCTAAAACATGAATTTATCTAAAAAATAAAAATTACGACTGTTAGAAATGTTACTTAGATACACTCGGTGAATTACTTAAAAAGAAATAAAGACTCAAAAGTTAATTGTTAAGAAGTACATGAAGGTCGTAACGTCTGAACTGAGAGCCCAATATTTTTGGCTTTATTGACGAGGCACAACGTCATAGATTAACGCAAATTTGATGATAATTTTAACATTTTCTTAATTTAATTATAACATAACGCCCGTTCTTCTAAATTCCATATTTCAAGAGAAAAATAACTTTCAACTTTCTTTAAGAGAACAAATTGTAGGGTGACCATTAGTTTATCATAGTATTTAGGGACCGTCTATTAATTCCTTGAAAGTAACTTAACTAAGAACCAACATAGTTATACCTATTAGACCAAAAAAAAAATTAAACTAAGACATGCATGAATCATACTCAAATCAGGTTGTTTCAGGTGTCAAGCCAATGCGAGCTGAGTATACGACCATACTTATCGATTTAACCCCCATGTATTCTACAATTATTTGAAATTTTCGAGATAACGTATTCATTCGATATTTTTCATGAAACACCTAGATGATGGCTTTAAAAATTATATATTTTTTTAGGTCAACTTTTCTTGGATATTTTAAATTTTGTCAGGAGCTATGGAGTACACATTGATGTGAAGTAAATATTTTTTAAATATTGTACCGATCGTGAAATATTTTTTAGAATGATTTTATTTCATTTGCGTATTTCGACGCCTCTGGTGCTATAGTAAGACTGCGCTTTACAAAATATACACGTACACTATGATAAACTATGGTCACCCTACAATTTATTCCCTTGAAAGAAAGTTAAAAGTTATTTTCTCTTAAAATATGGCATTTAGAAGAACGGACGATATGTTACAATTTAATTAAGAAAAAGTTAAAAATCTTTTCGAATTAGAGTTAATCTATGACGTTGTGCCTCGTCAATAAAGCCAAAAATATTGGGCTCTCAGTTCAGACGTTACGACCTTCATGTACTTCTTAACAATTAACTTTTGAGTCATTATTTCTTTTTAAGTAATTCACCGAGTGTATCTAAGTAACATTTCTAACAGTCGTAATTTTTATTTTTCAGATAAATTCATGTTTTAGGGTTCAGACAATAACGGAGTGAGGGCCCTAGATAAACCGCCAAAAATCTATAACGTCATGTTCTACAGATTTGGGAATTTCTTAAAATATGTAAGAAATTCTTAACTAAATCCTTAAATAAAAAATATTTAACCAGAGATAATACTTACTGAGATTAGGCTTTGCCACCATCTGGATTGAGGGCCCAAGTTATTTATCCATAAAAGTTGTAATTTATGTTTAAGAAATTTTTGGCCCTATGCTTTAAGTTTTTACTATTTTTAACTAAATTACCCTTAGAGTTTTATTTCATTTCACAAGGGTTAAAAAAATGGGCCCCCAATCCAGATGCACATGTAATACGAGCCGGATCTCGGAGAATAATTTTGCGAAATACAAGTTTTCTCCAAAAATACTGCCTGAGCGAGCATCAAGTTTACACGGAGCAGTAATTAACAACTTTTTTTAACGGATAATCCTCGTGGTGTGGATTCCTAAAGAGAATGAAGATATGTTAATCCAACTTTTATAGTAAGGGCCTACTCTAACCAAAGGTACCGAATAGAAGGGCTAGAGCCTATACAATACTTTGGATAAGAAGTAAGCACGTGATACGTGTAATCAATCACTTTGTAAAATTCGTAGGTATATGAAATAACCTATATGTATAGTTTGCTGTTGTTTCAGATTCTATGTAGGTACAATACATTGGAATTAGAGGGAGAATAATACAAAATACAGCCCAGTGTTAAATATCGTTTCGTTTGTCTTCAATATACAGATGCCACGTCCTTACTTCCAAGATGAAAACTTTATTATTTGTGCCAACGTAAAGAGCGAAAGAGCTAGAGGAAGTACCCCACTAAAATTATTAGACTAACTGTCGGACTAAATAGAGCACTTCCTATAGGTTTGATGAAGTGATCTATATTGCTACTAACCCCAAGAAATAGAGACCAAACAAACCGCTAAGGGCAGTTGATGCATGTTGACCATGAGCTTCGTGATGCAGGATAAAATAAGTGTGAAATATTTATTGTTTATAACATAATAAATAATAGCCATTTATCCAAATATTTTTTTCAATTTATACAGGTACTTAGATGTAGGAACTGCATTAACTACAGCACGTGCCAAATGCTGTTTTTCTTTTCCACAAGTTTTCCACTGTTCATCTGGTTTATGCACGTTCCTTTTGTTCCATTTGTTTTCACTTTGAGATCATTAGTATTCGAGCTACTGAAGGACTCATACAATGCAATTTATTCATGCTAATTTAAATGAATATGGGGTACCAAATGATGAGCAAATAAAGTATCACTCTGATTTGAGCGAGTGCAGCGCGTAGTAAGTAGTACACGCAAGGACGCGAACCCCCAATGATTTTAAACATTGTTTATTAAAGACATGATTTAAATATTTTTTTACTATTTGTAGGCTAAACTGAGCAGGCTTGACCTGGAAGTCGTGCTGGATTTAAAAGACACTGATCATGTAATTTTTTGATGAGAGATTTTTAGTTTTCTTTGGTACAGATCATAACCTCATTTTTCATACCTTTTTTTATTTACTCTATGGTTAAATACACCTGTCATTTGTTCTCACTCACCTTCTCGACTCCTTAGCTCGACTCACCTTACCCTCGCCTTGTGATGTCACGGTTATGCATGCAAAAACTAACTTTAAGGATTTACGTTTAAAACACTTTTTACTGTAATGCATTTTTCCGATTCAGAACATCGACTGAGTCGAGTTGAAATACATACGTGACATTGTCAAATATTTTTTTACGTCAAAAGCTATTTTCAAGCATATTTAATTTTCGGCTGTATTTATCATATTATTTCTTCAACTCTAGCCAGCACAAACCAAAAAATAATATCCTTGAAGATGCCAATCGAGTAAATCATGCTCCGTCGTCAAGACGCTAAGGGAGTACTTGCTGATATTCTAGAGCATATTGTGCTAGGTACTATGTCCGTTGAACTCTTCGAAATGATTTCATACATTTTGTGGATTTTCAAGGTGAAATACTTATTGAGAGAGTGACACCTTGATTTGTGATAAATATAAATATGCGCCAGACAACACACCAATTGTCTGGTTTCGTGGTAAGGAATATTATCTTCCTTGTGTTACGAAGTACCAGACAACGATTATGACGGGGGCGTCTTCCATAAATACTTAAATACATATAACATCCATGAAGTGATCTGTATTGCAACCGACGACTGCCAGAAATAAGGGAACCTAACAAACCGGGCAGGTAAAGCATGGTGGAAGATCATGATTTTCATGACAAGAAGAGAATGAGAAGGATCAGCCACATAAAAAGAGGGATAGCGTGAATGCTTAGGCATATCATATCTATCATACATAATATATTTATTCTAATGTAACAATAATTTTATTTGTTCTGTTTTAAGTTTAAATACTTTATATTTTTTATGTTCGGTGGTCATAATAAATAAACATATTTTTATTTGATTGACAGTGTCAAAATTTGATTTTATTGAGTGTTGCAATTTCAAAAATCACGGTTCAGTTTTCACGAGCCAAATTACCTATGGTTATTTATTACCTATGGTGTATCCACATTCCACACCGCCCGGCGGCATGTGCTGGCGGTCGTGCCGGCGGCCACACCGCTTATGCTTTATACATATTATTTTTGACGAAGCATAATATTAAAGTATCTTACAGTTCATGACGTATACCGCCGGCAAAGCCGATTTGGATGTGTGGATGCACCATTACAATTTATGTGGGCAAATGGGACGTTTTAGTTGTGATTTACAATTTTTTTTGTAAATTACGTGATTATTGCTCTCTCTCTACCCTGTCTCATTTCCAATGTTTATAAACTATACTAGATTTTTTGGAGTTTATAATAAATTAATTTTTGGTTCAGGTTCAGGTTTTTCAGATGAGCAATTAAAACCTTATTTCAATTTTTATTTCAAGTTTTTGCTCTATGGTTTGACAAATCTTCGTATACTAAGTTGAAGTATGTATGTTTGTTTGTTGTAAATAATAAAGACCAATTTTATCTTTACGCAAAAAGTATACAGCTGATGATGACTTTCTACCTATTTAGAAACAATAACAAATAAAATAATACACCTGCGAGTGCTGCTACATTGATGGCAGTACAAGCGTCCTTGAAAGTCACCAGTGGGTAAAACCGCGTGACATTGCTAGTTGTAATTTAATTTAGCGACGATGTTGTGAATACCACGCATCACTGGGATCTGTCCATCGCGGTTGTCAGTCTGTCCGTGATCTATTTGTGACCAATCAGCTACGAGCTTTTCACGGCGATCTGGCCGTGAGTTTACACGTTGAATTGACCTGCAGTACTTCGCGCTTTGTGCCCTGCCCACTGCCACTTGAGCTTACTGATTGGCAGGGATATGTCCGTTACCTTAGTACTTCTCTCTTCGATCTGGTAACGTAACTTACGATTACTATTGATGAAGAGTTAGTTTAAAGGGTGGATTTCCCAACAACAAAAACTGCGTGGCATCGATGAAATCGGTACTTAAAAACATAGTAATCATGTTCAATCATTTTTTTTCAGTTAGTTGAAATGGTAGCCTTTGTGAAGGACTAAGTATTTTATTATTTGGATAAATAGGTTTTCCAGAAAAAAAATTGAAACCTCGAAATCTTTCATTGCCATGTTTGTCCACACGACACCTTGATGCATATTATACCTTACTGATAAAAATCTATTGGTTGTTTATATTAAAATCTATTTTTATTAAATACGTGAATAGTTAAAGCATTGTTACGGAATAGATTTATTCAAATATATTAATAAGACAACGAATTGTCAATAAAAAAACATCTGTCCCAGAACGACCTTTCATCTCCGTGTCCTCAACAAGTTAGAGAATACTGTTTTTTCTAACGACTTATGCCCCGCCCCCTACCCGCTGAACGTTGCTTAGCAGTGCCGCCTAAGTGCTCGACGTGGAAGGACGCCCGCACGTGCCTGCATATTCGCGCCATAAATTTAAGTATTCTATTTTTACGTTACTGGACATTTTTTCTTTCATCGCCGTGCATAGGTATAACTTCTATTTGAATAAGTTTTGCCTCTTGATTAGCCATTCGATAGAATGCTATTGCTATGATGTTTATTTGTGAAGTTATTATTACTTTGCACAAACAAAAGCTTTTTTGTTATTTTACGTTTTTGCCTCGATTCTCATTGCCGTGCTTTCATTTTCGTGGTTTCCGTGGCAAAAATTTGCTATGGAAATGAAAAAAAAGACACGGCAATGAAAAAAATTTCATTGTCATGCCTTTTAAAACGATTTACTTTCATTGCCGAGGCCAAGTATTTCATTTCTGTGCCTTATGTTTTCATCGCCATGGCATGATTAGGCATAAGGTTCTATAAAAAAGGTAGTATCGAATACTGACAGTACATAGCTTTTCAAGTTAGCCCTCTGCAAGAGCGATGTGTATCAGAATTCACAATATTAAATCGAAACTATACTTTTTCATCAAGTAGCAAAAAAATATTTCACCCTGAATATTATTATGTTCAATATTGTAGGTAATTGAGTTAACTTACGTTTTACGTTGATTGATGTATTTCATTCTAAGCCTAAGCACAAACAACACTTTCACTCCCCTTGAAAATTACTTGAGTTAGTATTTTGCGGTACAAAAACATGTGGCAAATCAGCCCCCACCTACGATCTTGGACGTGCACTGAGACATTAAAAGATACAAATCCTATAAATTACACTTTTAGTAATCTGGCTATCGCGCATGATTGTTCCCACTAGGGGAATGCGTCGTCGCACCTATTTAGCCAATGCGGAACTGAGTGGCGCGGCGCGGGAGTCAATGATACTGGCAGGCTGGTGCGTTTAGGCGGAAAAATATTTTTGATACTTTAGAATTTTTAGTCAATAATAGAAACTCTTAAACTGTAATTTCTTCGATGAATCAATTTATCAAAGTGTTATTTATAACTTTAATTTGTCACAATATCGTGTTTCAAAAAATATACAGTTTTTACACGCACTGACATATGCTATTACGACGTATGATTTAATTCAACCATTCCTACCTGCAAAAGCATAAAGGTCTTAAGGATGGACTTGATCCCACTTACTAAAAAAACGATAGCAGTAGGCTTGGAAGTCTTGACACAGAGTTATCTGACGAACATCAGTTGACGCTCGAAAAACGCTGACATAATATTCGTGTTTTCATGTATTTGTTTATCGAAAACAATTATTGATAAATACTTGATTGTATTTTTTTTATTTCTTCAAAGATATTGCTAGGTTACTAAATTAAAAGGATGTTTGATGTAGCAGAAAATAAAACAATCGAACTAATTGAGGCTGAATCTCAAAAATATGACGATTCGTTTGTTTGAGACTGTGGCCGCTGGTTTAAGCCAAGAGTAAGGCTACCCAACTAATTAAAAAGTATACCTCTATTATTTGAATACTGTCATCATAACATTCTTTTTTACCGACTTAAAAAAAGGACGTATTCAATTCAACCTATATTTTTGTGATATCATTAGAATTGGATAAAATTTGAGTATGTTGATCTGTTAAGGCTTTTCTAAACACGTGTGCAAAACTTCGTAAGTGTATGTATGTTTGTATATTTGTATGTTTGTCCACGGATTTCTCGAAAACGAGAAGTCATAGCGCAATGATTCTATTTTAGTTAAATCAAGTATATTTTCGCTTAAGGTACAGTGTAAGTTTTATCAAAATCGGTTCAGTAGTGTTTGAGATATGGGTAAATAACTAAAATCATGAAATAAAAAATAATTTAAAAATGAAACCGCTCTTAAAAAGCTGGATAAAAAGCTTGAAATAACGTATTCGTCTCATATTTAGAAGAAACAAATTCTTTTGGAGTCGGTGCATGTGTGTAGACTGTCGGTGTTCGTAAGCTTGACATCATGCACCGACTCCAAAATAATTTGTTTCTTCTAAAAGAAGACGAATGCGTTATTTTTAGCTTTTTAGTCAGTTTTTTGAAGGCGGTTTTTTTTAATGAATTGAACGGTTAATACCATAATTGGGTTCTAAGCATGGTTCTAACTTTTTGAAATGAGGAGAGATACGTTTTTTACGGTACAAAACCATTTTAACCTTCCACACAATATATTTACAACTGATATTTTTTACAAAGTAAAGTAAAACATCAGTCATCATCAACATTTACCGAAATTGGCAAATAATATGAAAGTATCAAAATTACTTATAAGGTAAAGATATTAGGTTTTTCATTGCCGTGGATTGATTCCTTCATTGCCGTGGCACAGTTCTTTCATTGCCGTGGACGCTTGTTTCATCGCCGTGCACGCAGTTTTCATCGCCGTGGCACCAAATTTTCAATCTTGTATATCTCGTTAGTTTTTTAAGTTATTTGCTAGATATTGGGCAATAATACTGACATTATCTAGTACTTTAATAAACGCGACTTTGTTTTTTAAAAAAGCTAATGATAAAAAAAAGCCACGGAATGAAGATTTTTAGGGACCTGTTGAAATTCACTCTAAAACGTTTTACCTAATTCTTTTATGGACGGCTGTCGTCAAAGTAATCAATTTTATGGATTTTGCGTAGTTTTATACTTCGACCGTGAAATAACTTCACTTAGAATATCTTAATTGCAGGCTAATTATTTTGCAAAGTAGATGCCTATTCAATCTTACTATCATTTAAATAAAAATACACTCGGGTTCACATCTAGAGTAACACAAATTTAATTTATTTATTCCTCAATACATGAATTAGTTTGAACCATAAATATCCTGGTGAAGGCTGCTTCAATATTCACTAAACATAGCTTTCGAACAAAAAAATATGTATTGTTAATTAAATTGGTCCATTCTATTAGGAGCTACGATGCCATACACATACAGGCAGGTGTTTAATATCCAAATTATCTTAGAAACTTTCAACACAGTAAATCTTTGCCTGCAGAAACACAATCCTTAAATGAATAAAAAATAACTAATATTATACAATTTGAACCTACCAAAAACAACCCATAAACCTTAAGCCACTATATAAAATTTACTAAAAGACTCATGAAGTAACTGATTTCAAAGTCCTGGGTATAAATTCTTCACGTAAGGTGCGTGCTTACGTGGAAAAAACGTGTTGAATTATTAAAAAATCAAAGATATATCGTAGTTTCCTTTACGCTCTCAAACCAATTCATCTAAAGAAGCCGCTCTTACCGCTTCTTTTGCCAACGCATGGCTGGTAAAGCGTTATTATTTGGGTTCATAGTTGTGACGCTACAGATTCATTTATAATGCAGAAAAATTTTGGAAATAGTAGTCATTCACGTCGTAATTTAAACTTAATAATTGCAGTTCCTCTTAGGGATGATTTTTCAAACGTTAGATAAAACTTATCAGTTTATAAGTATAAAACGACCGATTTTAAAATGTGATTTACATAAATGATTGCTGACAAGTAAGTGACGTTTCCAAATTAGCCATATTGTATTTTATTGGACCTATATTTCTTATCTAGCTATTTAAAAAAAAAATACGTTCCAATAATTTGTCCCCGAGTGTATTATCTACGGAAAGTACCCAACTATCTCCTTATATTAAGAACCACCTATCCTTTCACGTGTTGTTTGTAAAAAAAGTTTTATCTTTTATATATACATTTAAATTATGTTTGAAGAACGGAATCGGCATTATTTTAGTAATACATACAAGCTCACTTAATACTTATATCGGCTTGAAGACTATACTTCGGTGATGATAAGTAGATTTTGGTGTGGACTTATATGCGTGTTGGAGTGAGACAAAAACTCTTTGATACTAATTTTAGTTTATTGTGTAGAGATGGTTTCAGTACAATTTCTAGTGAGGACATTGACGACGTTAGTATGATGTAAATATCATTCGACCAATTATTATCCTCCATGATGTGATTTTTTTACCGACTGAAAAAAGGAGGTTGTCAATTCGACATGTATGTATGTATGTGATATTGTTGGAATTTGATAATATTTGAGTATGTTGATCTATTAAACCTTCCAAACACGTGTGCAAAATTTCGTAAGTGTATGAATGTTTGTATTTTAATGATTTGTCCACGGATTTCTCGAAAAAAAGTTTTTTTTTTTTAGTTTAATTGGGTAGATTCCAACTAAGGGTACAGTGTAAGTTTTATAAAGAGCGGTCGAGTAGTTTTTGAGATATCGGTAATAAATAACTAAACATCATGAAATAAAAATAAAAATTAAACATAGCGTAGCAGAATGTTCGTGTACGTAGGGTACTGTTTTTACACTTCGGGTACGGAACCCTAAAAAGCAGCCTAATTTACTGCAAAAGTACAGTTTTGGCATAAAAGGGTGAATTTCCCGACAGCAAATTTTACGCGGCATGAGTGAAATCGGCAGTGCAGCGTGATACAATGAGGCTTATTTATTTTTTTATTTATAGAAGGCGTTATATCGTATACGAGACCATAAATATTTTTTGATTAGGACTACGTTAAATTCTAAATAAAAAATGATAAAGCACCATATTTTTCATTTCGGTTGCGCAGTCAAATCCATTTTTCTGTTTAATTTCCCTTATATAGTAAAAACTTTTGGTTATTTAGTATGATTGCTTATTTCATTTAAATCGTGAATAGTTATAGTACTATCACATAGTATTTTCATAATTTAATCTATTTAATCAGTCAGGTATCGAACGAATGCCGAGAGTCGCATAACAATGGATTTTTTATTGTGTCTCGTTTACGCATACTTGACGAGCTAATTAAATGACTTATAAGTAAAAATGCATGTGGTCAAATAAGACTTTTCATATCGGTGAATTTTAGTTTGTCGAGAATATTTTTGCGTGGGACAACTCTAGCTCCTTGCCCCTGCGCTAAAACGCTACATACCAGTGCCGCCTCAATGCTTAAAGTAAATAGACGTGCGCCGCTTGCTCCGTGTTCCCGCCAAAAAAGTAAGTAGTTGGTTTCGGTGACATGGGACATTTTATTTTTCATTTCCGCAGGTTGGAATATATTATCATCCAATTCTCCATAAAATGTACGAAATATTTATTGGTATCCTTCCCAAACTACGTTTATTAGTGTGGTATTATTAACGTTGTGACTTTAAAACTTTTATTGTTATGTTTAATTTTGTCGTTGATTTTAATATCGGTGTTTTCATTTCGGTTGATTCGGTGGCCTAGATTGACCACCGAAATGAAACAAAATTCACCGAAATGATAAAAAATATCATTTCGCTGAATTTTATTAATTCCGGTGCGTAAATTGTTCATATCGGTGATTGTTTTTATCATTTCGATGGCTTCATTATATCATCCCGGTGAAATCTATACTATATTATACAGCTGAAGAGTTTGTTTGTTTGTTTTTTATTTGAATAAAAAGTAAATCTCAGGAACTACTGGTTCAATTCGAAAAAATATTTTTGCCTTGCCTTCCTTTTTAGGATTCCGTACCTTGAAAGGTAAAAAACGGAACCCACTATAGGATCACTTCGTTGTCCGTCCGTTCTACCCTTTTTCTCAGGAACACGTGGAGGTATCAAGCTAAAATTTAATCAAAAGCTCTGCGGTCCCTTAAAGCTGTAAAAAATCAAACTTTTAAGCCAACGCAATCAAAAGATACAGCCGTTATTGCCGTAAATATCAGCAAATTTCCGCAAATTTTCAACACTCGAAAAGGAATCAAAACCTACCTACAGGGTACTTCCCGTGAACTTAGAATCTTAAAATTTGGTACAAAGCAACGTCATTTATAATACAGATACAGGAATAATTGCGAAAACTGTATTTTTTTGTTATATCATATTAAAAAAATTTCTGCCCCTTTCTTCATAAACGCGTTAAGGTGTTAAACGAAAATTACAATGACATACATAATGAACTATAATTAAGATACAAATTATTCTTTCAGCGAAAAGCGTCGTCATTTTATTACAAAATGTCACAGGAAAAAAAGACGCTTTGAATTTCCTTATAACTACTATTGATTCCCACTCTACGCTCTGACCGATCCAAAGGTTCCCATAATGCTAGCAGCATTGCCTCGTAGAATAGCAATGGAAACCTGTTGAACCAGCCAGAGAGTGGGGATAATTACCCTTATCCCTCAGTCGTTGTCCCAACTCTTTGAAGAGCTCGCGTGCCTCGTCACCCCAGGGCCCAGCCGTCTCCACAGCGATTGGAACAAAATCATACTCAGACTTTAGCTCAGCATACTTAGTATGTTTTAACTTGGCAGCATTTTCCGCCGCTGAACCTGCTGAAGTTACAGTATGCCGTAAATGTGTCTAACGCATGTTGCGTCCCATAAGAGGCTACGCCCTCTTTGCCATGGAACCAACGTTAGGCCATCTGGTCTCTTACCATCCATGCGGGACAAGCCTGGTGGCTCTAGGACGCAAGGAATATTTACGGAAACCGTGGCCCGACGCACAAATTCATTAATAGAATGGTGCCTCGGGAACCGCCCTGCACATCTTTGGCAACTCAGTCCATGGTGGCCGTTTTCATCTACCATCACACCACAAATACAGCGATGAGGTTCAAAAACTTTTCTGCCCAGTCTTAAAGCTACTGCAATTCTTAAGGAATTGTTGTCGAGAAGCGTACCCAACTGTGGAGACGGCAAAGCATGCAGCCAAGCACCAGATTTAGGTTTTGCAACTGCTTTAAGGCGTGTCAACATCACGCTGGAACTTACGGGAACGGAGTAAAGGCAAAACGCACAGAAAATGTCGAAGGGGGCGCTAGTAGTGTTGTTAAGCTAAAAAGTTTTTTTTTAATATGGTATGGGTTTAATTTTGTCTCTAGACTATACCAGACGAGGCACAGACAGGGACGACGATGAAGCGAGCTCACCCAGAAGAAGCCTGTTTACTCTTTTTCTGAAAATAACAGGGTTGTAGACCGAAGTTGTGTACATTAGAAAATCTACCAAATTGTCATCTAGTGATGGGTTTTTGACTACTGTTAATACAAATACTTTTTTTACTTGTTTATTTTGCGATGCGAGTTTGAATAGCCGAAGGCCTATTTTATTTGTAAATCAGGTTACATTTAAATAAATAGTAAATAAAAAAAGTGAAAATTTGTAGTCACAGTAGTCTAGCTTATTACCCGTATTATTTTTATTGAATTGCCGTTTATCCGTTATAATAATATATGAGTCCTGAAAGAAAGGTTAACTTCTACATACGGGGTACTGTAAAACATCACGCTACGACCTACGGGAATGGAGTAAAATTAAAACGCACGGATGCAGTCACGAGGAACCACGTGTTTTAGTGTATAGAAGTATTTTTTTAAAGGTTTTCGGTGGGTGGATAAGTGTTGTCATTTCGGTGGGCAAGTTATTTCATTTCGATGAATCGTTCTTTCATTTCGGTGGCATCAAAACTTTGAAGTAATGCATCTTTTTAGTTTATCAAGATATTTTGATGGCGTTACGTATTGATCTAAACAACATCAAGAAGAAGCATAAACCATAGTTTGAATTCGAAAAATGTTAAAAATAAAAAAGTTCACCGAAGTGATAAAAAAATCGACTTTGTTGAAATTGACCCAAAAATCACTTTGTTTTATACGGCGTGTTGTGTCCTATCTATGTTTAGATGTAAGTACTATTATACAAATCCCCCTTCGTCCCAAGGTGTGCCGTGATAGATGCGCCCAGTTAGCCAATAACGCATAAGTGGGACGTTTATCCACATTATGTGCTGCCACTTATCATGTTTTTGTTTGGGCAAAACAAACGCTGTCTGTCACACCGACACGAAATCTATACTAATATTATAAAGCTGAAGTTTGTTTGCTTGTTTGTTTGTTTGAACGCGCTAATCTCCGAAACTACTGGTTCGAATTGAATAATTCTTTTTGTGTTGGATAGTCCAGTTATCGAGGAAGGCTATAGGCTATATAACATCACACTACGACCAATAGGAGCAAAGATATAGTGGTAAATGTGTAAAAAACGGGAGAAAGAAGTCACTATTCCACGCGGACGAAGTCGCGGGCAAAAGCTAGTAATAAATATTTTGTTAATAAGAAAAGAGTTGAATTTAATATACCCATACATAATTTTATAGTAATTTGTACATATAAAGTGCTTCGTTGCGTAAAGAAGTTAAGCTTATATAAAGAGCAAACCTCCAAATCTAACAAACCTAATAATGACACCGTATTTTGTTTCGTACGGTGATTTATTGTTAAAAACCTAATGCAACAGCCCCTAAAACTATTATTAAGAAGGAGTTAAGAATTGATGAACTTTTAATTGTTTCCTGGCCCAGTTATTTACTTATTTAGCTTAACACATACTTGTTAGTTATATAGTAATTTTGGAATCACTTTAAAATGTTATCATAAACATGTATCTGTTAAAATTTCTACGTGTGTTTTTTCGTGTTTGTTCTTTACTTTCCCCTGTTACACACGACGGCATTTCAAGAGCCCACGCCGATGGCACATTGAAAGTTTACCCCTGACATATCTATGATAGGACAGTTGTCAGTAAGTCAACCAAGCACGTTCCCAAGGGCGCTCCAGGGGATCCAGACCACCCCCTCCCCCCCTCAAATCGGCAACGCCAGTCACCGGTATGGGCGTTATCAGTCAAAAAATTAACGCCAAAGTTGTTCAGTGTAAAGAAAGTCCTTAACGCTTTCCACCACCAGATTCATTTCGGTGTGACCGTCAGCCACCCATAATCGCGTCCAATCGCAGCGATCCGTCAACTTCGCGAATGCAAATGCGACGACGCGTATGCGAGATCGTGTATAATAATGACTGATTGGACTTGTCGTCAATTGATGAAACGACCGGCTTTTTACCTGGGTATGTCGTTTAAGCTCTTCAGATGTTTTTTCAAAACGTTCATTGGTTTTCAACCTTAAAATAAGAGCTCAAATTTTAAGTGTAAGACTGAAAAAACATCCCTTCAAAAACACGCTTAGAAAATAATATTCCAGAGCGTTACATTTCCAATAGTGCTATATTACTACCCAGACATTATCGTGTTTTGAAATATAACCCAAACCAAATTAACTTAAATTACCCTGGAGTATGAAAATGTAACACGAATAAGTTTACTTCGGAAAATATCTAAGAAATAATTTAAACGGGAGCATCGATAAGTACTTAAAGATTTAGGCTCGTTATTTGCTCTATGCTTTGTTTAAAACAAAACTTCTAATTACGACGAAATACAAAGTAATATTTTAGGCAACGATACAGAAAAATACTAAGATACAGTAGACTCACTGCAAACTCACATAAATTAATAATTATAACCTAACCTAACCTAACCTAACCTAACCTAACCTGGACCTGAAAATGGACTGAACCGCAGATTGGAGACCCTTTTGACAAAGACGCAGTGTAGGACGTCTACCGACAAGATGGACAGACGACCTTGTGAAGATCGTAGGATCAAATGTAGCGTGAAGTCTCCGAAATGCCACTGTTTGTGGGTTGGATGTGCAGTTTATTTCTATTTAGATTAATGTTTCGAATATTTATCAACAATTACCATTAATTATGGCAAAAACTAGTTACGAATCAATGAATGAGAGTGTTTTAAAAGGGAACTAAGAAAATAAATGTTAAATCTTTAATAACTTGTGTACTTACTCCTCTTTTCCTAAAAACGGTAGCCCTCATTGGATCATTGTAATTGTAGACAGCACACAACCAGTCGCTGTGGAAAACCGTCGGGGAGGCCTTTTTTTAGCAGTGGACGTCCTTTGGCTGATAATGATAATGAACTTTTTCCACTCTTCGGTGGCTAATACTTTCTTTAATTTATTTGTTAGTAGACTATACCACAAAATATTATTATTAATATTTTCTGCAAGAGAGCCTACTGATTCATTGTACATTGCAGTGATTTCAGTAGCGCGAAGTTTCAAAACGGCATGTTTACGCAAAACTTGGTTAATTACGTAAAATGTTACTTTAAAATAACGAATACACAAGAGATATTTAGCAAAAGATTTTATTTATGTTCTTAACTCTGTTCAATAGAAGAAGACGGGACTAGTAACTAGAGGTAGATAACTTTCGGTATAAGAATCTCTTGTTATGAGTAAATGATTCCATTTTCATCACGAGATTTTCTTTCATTAGTTTCTGCACGAGATCGAATCATGAAGGGAGAAACACCTAAAGAGCTAGTTAATGTAAGAGCTGTTTTTCACGGCAGTCCAGTTCTTCGGGGTCACTGTATTACTGGATACCGAAGAAAACGCTTGCCGGTTTTTCAGGTACGGTTGTCCATCAACTGAGTCCTGTCAACAGTCTATCTCGCTTGCATTTACCGATAACGGCGTGTTGTATATTCTTATCGTTGCCATGGTAACCGTATTTGATCATACTGTCATTGTAGAAGTGGTACTGGTCCAGTTGAATGATAAAACTGGATCAGTAAAAAACAGGTATCGGTTTTTTGCGTGTCACTGCAAACGGTAATTGAAACGCGTATGTAGCATACGCGTTTCAATAAACGGCATCCTGCAGAAAACAGTGCCAGCAAAATGGAGGACGTCTCCGTGGCAAACGGTCCTGACAGATATGGCACAGCGCGAAGAACTAATGGCAGTTGTGGCATTTCGATCAAAAGTGCAGCCTAGGACGTCCAGCGGCAGTATGGACAGATGACCTTATAAACGGTCGCTTTGTAATTTGTAATTATAATCGTAATTGTATTTTATTTTTTTAATTTTTGGTTTTGTATTTAAGTCAATGTCTTCAGATATGGTTTTACTTTTGTTTTTCTATTATGTTTGTAATTTGATGTGTACCAAATATTATTTTTTTTCTTTCTTTCTTTGGCAAACCATATGTTCTGATTAACAAGTTTCTGAAGCTGATAATAATGATGATACAGGTTTTGTAAAAAAAAATAATCGTAATCAGAATCCTTATTTGCACTTACATTCATTGCTTTTGACTCAAGAATCATGAGTAAGTATAGCTTATAAACTCTGTGAAAAAAAGAAGATTTCCAAAGAATCCCAAAAAAACCTAACAAGACAAGTTATGGCATTTGAATACGAAGTTAAAACAAGATGGCGGCGATTGTTACTTTCTGGAATGCAGGTGGTGTATCCGAACTCTAAACATTTGGCTTTGGGAAACTTGTGTTCGTGTGGCGTTTACACGACACGGAACAAATAAATAAACATAAATATTGGGACACAATTTTGAAATTGGTGACCACTCACAACCGGTCGCTGTGGAAAACCGCGGGAGAGGCCTATTTTCAGCAGTGGAAAGATAGAAAATACATTTATTCGACTCACAAACACATACAATACACTGACTCGTGAGCACATTATACAATAAACAAACACACACACTTATTTAACATTAACATTTAACATTGAGTATGAGTCGAAAAGGCATCTCAGCATTAATCGTGGCAGCAAGATGCATGCCACGACACTGATTTTCAGAGGTTGCCTTGTGGCTATAGATAGAACACAAAACAAGAAGAACATAAAACAAAAGAAAAAACAAACACATAACAACAAACAATATCCATTCACGTTTACATTCTTATTCACGTTTATAATATTTAAAAAAAGTTAAAAAAAGCATCGGAAGCGCTTATTCAGAATCTGCAAGCGCTTACAAGCGCCTTCGACAGCCGTTCTCCGACAAACAAAGCGAAATGGACATCCTTTGGCTGATAATAAATATAAAAAATAAAAAAATATAAATATTGGACACCAATCACATACATTGCTCTGATCCCAAAGTAAGTAGCTAATGCACTTGTGTTATGGAAATCAGACACAACGGTGGTACCACAACACCCAGACCCGGGACAATATAGAAAATTTTGATTTCTATATTGACCCGACCGGGAATCGAACCCGGGACCTTGGAGCGGCGACGCCTTGAAACCCAGCGTGCTTAGCCACTACACCACGGAGGTCGTCGGAGGTATAATGATGATGATGATTGGACACCAATCATATAAATTGCTCTGATCCTAAAGTAAGTAGCTAATTTGTTATGGCACTCAGAAACAACGGTGTGTGTGATACTACACCTTAGCATACAAAACAGTGCTAGGAACATGTCAGGCAAAAAAATATTATTTGTATTCGAAACTATACTATGACACCTTTCCCACTAGATCGTTCCGTCACCGACTAACATCGTCGCGTGCCATCATGACTCACGGAGCGTGTCAGCACCGGCAATATTATACGCTCTCGCTTTTGCTCCATATAACGGTGAGACAGAATGCTGCAGATTCAGTGTTAGCGTCAGAACCCCTGGACCAGATGCGATATTTTATGTATGGAGACTATCAAGGCTCAACCTTATTGATACTATTCGATACATATTAAATTATGTAGTAACTCGACGAGCAGTGAAAAAACATGAAAAGAAAGTGGACAGACATTCTGACGTCAGTTTGTTTGGACCAATTTTTTTTCACACGGTTGGAGACATCATAAATATTTATTACACATACATACTTCACGTGGGCATACCAGCACGGCCATGGTATGATCGGTGTAGTGGGCTCAGACCTTTAATCAGACCATGTAAATGCCCATCAGAAAATACGTCTAAAAAGTGTCGGTGGGCGAAAAAAGTTTCACCACAGCTGGTCCGTACGCATGTATAATTTGCGCTCATTTACGAGAGGGGGTTGTTACTTGTTGTCCAGCTATCAGAATTAAGGTTTTAGGGTTCTTTGGAAGACGGAATATGATCTCCTTTATATCTTACAGTGCTAAGTACTTCGCTAAAGCTCAATAACTGAAAATACACGAACGCTTAGCAACATTTTCAAACAAATCAAAGATTTTTGTTTATAAATTTTTGTAATGTTTAGTCTAGTGATCTAGTCAGTTATGGTCAGTGTTATGGTATCAAAATATAGTAAATTTTATCACTTTTGAAATAAGGTGACATTATGTGAGCTACATAAAAAATCGCGAGAGAAAAACGTGTGGAAAAATTTGAGAATTTCGATGAGCAGTTGAGCACCAAAGTTTTGCAAAGTGAATTTTTAAAATGCCTCTCAATCAGAGGGGCGTGGGATACCTTTGGATACTAGCTTTTCGATAAAATTTGCCGTAGAATACAATCCAAAACATACTGTATCTATAACGCATTATCATAACCTTCGGAAAACATTTGGTAGCCTTAGGGGTTGCTCCCAAATTAATGTAATAATATTCACAAAACATTAAAGTACCAAACAATAACTTGAAATATCTTAGAATTTTTAATTTTTGATAGACTTGTAGGGCAATTCTGAGTCCTGTAAGTCAACGTTAAGACTTCTAGACTTTTTTCGCCTGAAGATGGAAGGTGTCTTATTCTGCAAAACACCCTAATAAGTAGGTCCATGTACAGAACCCAGATCTCAATTACGGACTTATTCCTGTCCAGTTTAGAGTTTTTAAGTTCGTTAAAGAAGTCGTCCAATCAGCTGGCTACGTTGATTGTCGGCTCTTTGAGAACTCAAAGGGTAAGGTGGGCCCACAGACTTAGGAAGGGATAGACACAGCTGAGAAGATGCTTTAAATCAGGTTATTTTTTATGAAATCATAGCATAGCAAAAATATTCTTTAAGGTATACTACTTTAAGGTTTAAGCGAAATACATGCTCAATATAAATACATATTTTGAAGGTAATAGTTGGCTACACCTACCTCAACAATGTAGTACCGTGTTCTTTTTGTTTTCCGTAAAATAAAAGATATAAATCAGACTACATAAATAGAGGTCGTGTTAAAAGATTTTTCGTAACTTCGCATTTTCGATTCTTTTCTTGTTTTATTAAATAATTCAATTACCATCTTGCAATTATGTATGTAGGTATGTCCTACGCGCGGCCTTTCGCAAGTTGTAGTAAATCTGGCAACGTAGCGCGCGCTAAACATACGAATGGAGTTGGGTGCTCTTCTATATTCTATATTTATATTTATTTATATTATTTGTTTCGTCTTTGACATTAATATACGCTGAAACTTCAATTGAGTTCATTCTCTGTTATTTGAACTCTACAATTGGTAGCCTAGTCTATTCGTTCTCAGCTCTATGGCTAGACCTAACTTTTGATTCTTCGCTTTTTATAAGAAACAAGAAGTGGATGCTAATTTCGAGATGCTGATTATGAATTTGCAATGAAGTTAAACTGACTGAAGGTACAAACATTAAGATAGCATCGCATATAAATAAAAAATCTTTAACAAATTACGAAAAAAACTCAGTAAAAACAGCACTTTTCAGTTCCCATAACAAACATTAAAAAAGTAACTTTAATAGCTGATGTCAGCTAGTCAATAATAAATGAAATCATTGCTCAAGTAGATAGATAGGCATGTATTTTTATTGCTAAAAATCAATAGATGGCGTTGTATCGCTTTACATCGCGGTACAAATGTATTTTTCCGGACCGTTTTGACGGATAATTATAGCTACGAAAAGAAATTATTTTTTATACTGAAAGGTTTTTGTCCATGGTCCAAAATTTTTTCATTAAAATTTATGCGGCTCCAAAAAACACTAAAATGCTAAATGGAGAAACAAACTCATTTAAAGTCGGTGCATGATGTCAAACTTAAAGGACAGCTCAATCGCTCAATTGAAAGAGCAGGTGGCCCGGTAAGCAAGAAAGATAGAAGCTGGTTCGAGTCCCGCCCGAGCGCAATTTTTGGTTTCTTATTTCATCTTTTAAGAATACAAATATGACACTGTGAATGTTAAAAACAATCGAAACCATTAACGGACAGCAATAATCCACCTACGCACACCATGCACCGACCTCAAATCATCTTCAAATGAGTTCGTTTCTTTTAGGCCCAATTTCGTGATCGATAGTAATGGAAAAAAGTTATTACCAACAGTTGAATATTTACGATGGAAGAAAACATACCTTAACCAATGGTAATAAAAGTGCCATTCTGACATTTGGTTAAGATATATTTCCTACAAAACACACAAACGTAAATGTTCAACCGGTGATGACGACATTTTACCATTACTTTTGAGGAAATTGAGCTTTAGGGGGTTATTTTGGTTCTTCATCTATAATATTTTAATTATAGACTTTTATTAGGAAAAGTGACAGAAAAATAGTTCATTATCTTTGCCCAAACAATAAAACACCTACTTGCAGAATTTCATCTCCCTTGCGTAAAACAAATAAAAAGCAGCTTCATTTTGGGGAAACCAATTAATCCTTCGCAAATGCAAGAGGGAAGTAAATTCGGGACAGTTATAGAAAAAACGAGCGAAGGCGACGATACTCGTAAATACGGGAAGAATAAAACAATTTGTCTTCGCCCGGTCCACTGCTCGTGCCTACCGAGAGTAGGGACTTGAGCCTTAAGAGACTTAATAGCGCCAAGTCTTATGGTAGCTCCACAGCAAGGCAAAATGCGCGGCTTGACAGTCAGCTCCTCAAATAAGAACTATGCATTGCTTACAATGCTAATGACCGTTGGGGCAGAAAAGTTCTAGATTGGAGACCCTTCGACCAAAGGCGCAGCGTAGGACGTCCACCGACAAAATGGACAGACGACCTTGTAAACATCGCAGGATCACACTGGATGCAGACCGCTCACAACCGGTCGCTGTGGAAAAACCGTGGGGGAGGCCTATGTTCAGCAGTGGACATCCTTTGGCTGATAATGACGATGATTGCTTACAATCCTAACAAGGTTGTTCGGTCTATCTCATCGAGAATAATATTGTACCTTTAAAATGTCTGTAATTTGCAATCATAGAAGCCAAATTGACGGTTTTTCTGGCGCACTCTTCTAGATCACTTGTTGACATCAGCTATCGAAATAACATAAACTTGAAGGGAATTACGTTCGATACAAGGTGTCGACTCTGTTTTTTTTATTTATCGCTCTGGTTATTCCAAATGAAGACAAAATTGAAACCATGTTTTGGCATAAAATACTGAATTAATAAGGCCAAGAATAGGCAATAGTACACAAGTGTGTGCGCAAACACAGGTGCACTCTCTATTCCTTTCACTCTCATAGCCCGATGGGACAGCAATCTGACACGACCGGAGAGAGATCAGGCGCAGGACCAACGGCTTTACGTGCTTTCCGAGGCACGGGGGTGAAACACCGCCAACTTCCAAACTCCGGGCTACCCTGAGAATTTCTGAACAGAAAAACTCCGGTACATATTTTTGGCCCGACCCGGGAATTGAACCTGGGACCTCCGGCGCAGCCGTCGCTTTAAAATGCGACCCTAGTCTCACCGCTGCGCCACCGAGGCAGTTATAAAATAAAGTAATATATAATATAAAATAAAGTAATATCAGTAACACTACTTAATAGTTCAACAACGGTAGACCGATTTTCATGATATTTACTTTGTTGAATTGGTATTTACCTTTTACCCCTTAAGTTATTATAAAACAGGGCTGGGGCGCGCCGAGGCTGGATATGAAGCAAAGTTTTCTGTGGTCGAAGTTTTTTTTTCACTAAAAAGTCTAAAACTCTTCAAAGGACTCCAATTTAGGCAAACCATTTCTTTTTGAAGTCAGTGTCATCGCATGAGCTCTCTCAAGTTCCATCTTAAGCGTCATCTATCTGGGCATCGACTCCAAAAAGAAATGGTTTGCCTAAAATGGAGTCCTTTCAAGAGTTTATTTAAGACTTTTTAACGTGTTTTATTTTTGAAGTCGGTTTTATTGAAATATTATGGTGGTGAAGTGACCATTAACCCTACAAAATTGAAGACAAATAAGGGCTTTTGTTTTAAGTATTTGACTTTGAGTAGTAAACAAGTAAGTTTATAAGTTTTCTTACATCATTCGTGCTTTGGATTTTGAATAAGAATAAACGGACGACGAAAAGTAAAACGTCAGTTTTTTTTAATATAGACCGTATATAGGCGTTATTTAGTTCTACAACCTTTGATACGCACTTGTTCGTACATACCATTGGCCATTGGCGTCAATTCCATACTGTGTGGGACTTGTTCATGGCATTAATTCCATACGCTAGTAACAGTGTTTCAATGGTTTAAACCTAAATAAATAGGGCAATATTTTGCTTATTTAACATTTCTTTCTACCACAATCTACAACCACAACCTAACTATAAACTTGTATAGTAAAACGCTTGTTTCATGTGATGTATGTAGTTAATATGAACCTGTATTCAAATTGTACGCAAATGCCATGAAGTTCCATGGTTCTATTCAAGTTCATATTCATATATGTAATATTTCATTATTGAAAAATGTATATGGACAAAATGATAAAATACCGGTGTAAACCAAATAATTAAATAAAAATTATCTTGTTTATCATCTGTTATACATGAAATACTTGAAATCTTGATCAAAATTTTCTTAACTACATTTTCTGAATGTCAGCTATAATAACTTGTGACATATTTCATATATCAAAATACAAATCATATCAAAGAACAGCGTTACACTAAAAAGCTTTTATGTGTAAATAAATCCTCATAGCATCCAGCTGGTATGACACGTGGTAGATCAAGCGCAGAACCAATGGCATCATCCACCAATAACCCTTAGTCCCCGTTTCTCGTGGAGTTTACATTCGTAAAAAAATACCTACTCTGAGAAGTCACGATTTGGGTGAAGACATAAAGAGGCAGATAACCGGTACCAACCTGTACCGACTGACTAGTGATGTGCCAAGTCATCTATTTTTAATCTCGAAATATTTAAGAAATTCGTTACAACAATCCAAATAAGGACCGACTGACACTAGAAAATTGTTTTAAAACAAGATTCAAATCAAGACTTGAGTCGGAAAAGTCTCTATAAAGCATTTCAATTCCATTAAATAGCCAACACGGCACAACACTGGTTAGTCGTTGCAGGTCAGTGCGTGTTACCCGTCTCTATATATTGTCTTCACCCTTTGGATGCATTTCGTTTTTTCAATGCTGTAAGTTTTTTACGTTATTATAACTGTACGTTTGTGTTTAAATCTGTGAATTTAGTTATATAATTATTAAAAGGAAAATGTTCGCGAACGGAATTGACGCGAGCCCTGATTCCGAACTGTATTCACTGTATTCGTAATAGGTATTTTAAATACTAAAAACTGGTATAACATTAATTTATCACATCGACTTTTATAAGACCATCATTTTCTGTGTTCATCATACGCATAGCCTACTACCTAGAGATAAAGTATCAAAATTGTTTAATTACAGTTAACATTTTTTTGTGTCCCGGACATATAAAATCGCACACACACATTGATAAATTCGGTAAAATCTGAGAATCTCCAGACTGTCATATGGCTCTTAAGTCCTAATGTTTTAATTAAAGAAAGACTGCCAAGTCCAAAGTGTTAGTGTTTACCCTGCACTTGTAACAAATGATTCAAGCATTGTGAAAATATTAATTAATTCCATCGCGAAAATAAGAGGAACTCACTTGCAGAAGCCGCCGGATAACTCCTAAACTTGGTTAATTAATATTTCGTCATACGGGTACAGTCGCATACAAATTTGTTGATTAAATAAATAAATAAATATTCGCCAGACAACACACCAAGGAATTATCTTCCTTGTGTTACGAAGTACCAGACAACGATTATGACGGGAGCGTCTCCCATAAAATACTTAAATACATATAACATCCATCACTTAGGTACAAATGTTCGTGCTCAACACACAAACATTTGCCCCTTGCGGGATCGAACCCGCGACGGCCGGCGTAATAGTCAGGAGCGCTAACCAATACACCAAACGCGTCGTCAATTTTTGATTGATTATAGGTAGATATTAAGAGCTACGCTTTTGTTGGTGGAGTTTTTTTTTTCAAACCTCTAACTAAACGATTCAAAATTAAGAAAGATAGTGTGGTGATTTCCCTCTTGCCTTTCACACCGCAGTTTATGAACCAGGGGTTTTCCGCCTTTTAATGCCCAGTCATAATCCTTACCTGATAAACTATATCTTCAGCCTTCTGCCAGTACTGATGTTGCTGCTACCCAACACCAGGGGAACGCTTATTTGATGGCGGCGTTTGCTCGCCATGGCACAGGATCGTCACTGAATATTGTAGCTTTTAATAGAGAAGCCCATCCTACTGAACTCCTTACTACATTCTGGTAATCCTGCCGATGTTTGGTCGGGGACTGCTTATTCAACATATTAGCCGCTAACCTCCATATCTGGTGACCGTTCACTATCCGCCACTGCCATAGTGAAGCAATGATATGATAAGGATTTTTAATGTGAATCATAATAATGTAAAAAAACATTTGCTACCATCATCATGTCGACACCACAATCATTTCTGCTTAGCCCAAATGTATGACTAGTAGAGAATGCCATATGGCGTTAAGTCAATCTTTTGTACAAATTTTGATTGTGCAATAAAATGTATATAAATAAAATGTCGATCTAACCCCAATGAAATGAAAAAACTCGTTAATGATCAGTTGCTGGATATAATCTTATTATATAAAATTCTCATGTCCCAATGTTCGTTCCAGTACTCCTTCGAAACGGCTTGATCGATTCTCGTAAAATTTTGTGATCATATTGAGTAGGTCTCAGGTTATTGAGTAGGTCTAGGAGAATCGGCCAACATCTATTTTTCATACCCTTTAGACGGGGCCGGGGCGAAACGGTGGGGAGGTTGCTTAGAACCATTCATACCCCTTAGACGAGGCCGGGGCTAGGGTTGGAACGGGGCCGGGGCGAAACGGTGGGGAAGTAGCTTAGAATCAAGAGGACATAGGATATATTTATTCCGTTCGACGGAGCCGGGACTGGGGCCGGACGGGGCCGGGGCGAAACAATTTTCGCTGGGACTGCTTAACTTTTAGAATAACGAGGCTAGGCGGGATGGGGCTGGGGCGGGACGGGGCGCAACAAATTTCGCTGGGTCTGCTAGTAGTATAGAGATCTCTCTGACTGTACTTAAAACAATGATATGTCACGCAATAATTTCCAATTATTATTAATGTCTTCGGAAAGTGTTTAATATTATAATTTATGTGCCTTTGATATTAATGAGGATTCAAACAGTTTTCAATATGTTCAATGTTTGGTTAGGCGACTTCATTACGAGACGAAATATTAATTATCAATTCAAGGTTATTTAATGACTCATGTACCGTTTTTTATTATGACAGACTTAATATTATCTTGCGGATCGGAAAAGCCACTCTATTGCTAAATATTTCTTTATTTATTCGATAGAAAAAAAACATAGATAGCTCTGAATAACACATTTAGTTGTCTATAGTCATTGATTATTTGAATTTGAATTTGTTGTTGAAACAAAAATACATCATTGACTATTTATATGAGCTACCAACCTACAACAGTAGATTGACCTTTTTATTATCAACGGATCGGAATAACTGATAATTATTTTATAATAATTAATAATGTATTATTTACGGGCGCCGCTCATTCAATTCAATTCAATTCATTTATTCATATAACAATAATACATTGTGTTTGAATTCATAGGATAAATAATAATAAGATAACAATAAAAAAATCACTGAATAGATTTATCTATTCAGTGAAAAAAATACAATACAAATGTCAAAGCACACAATTTTTGAATTTTTCATTGTCCATACAAAAGCTGTCGTCACTACAAAAATAAGGTAGTATTAAATCTGTAGAGAAATATAACATGTATGTTAGTATGTCTGTCTATCCACAAGAGAGGTCCAAATGATCGGTCTTCAAAGTGCACATCACCAAATCGCAGCTTTGCGGCGAAGCTCGTTAGTGCACCAAATGCACTTTACAAGTGCGCAGTGCACGCTTCAAATTATCTAGTGTTAGTAATGGTGGTCTGTACTTATTTTGAGTGAGGTGCGTCGCGCCATTTCCCATGTTTTAGGTTTCAGATATAGTTGTTTTTAGCCATCGTCAATTGTATTGTACAATAAGAAATCAGAAACCATTTAGAATTGATTACTTATTAAATGGGCCCATATTTTTGCTCCTATTAAATAAGGGGATAAATATGTCATACAGGGTTTCTGAGATAACATGTTAACATTTTGAAAAGGAACGGTGAAAGATAACTTAAGTAACGAGCATACTTGCTATCTTAGATTCGTACTTTGTACCTACTTTTACATATTAAACAGTAATTAAGTAGATGGTGCAATCGAGCCGATTGCATTTATAATTGAGTGCCCGAAATTCTATTTTTTCCAAGGATTCCCATCAGTAATTTTTACTTACCACTTAGTAGAAAAGTCATAACCCTTCCTTTTGGCTTTGCCGCAGTCAGGTAAAGAGGCAACGGTAAAAGCAGTTTTCTTTCCGCAACGCTAACAAGTCGGTTTTCGTCGATTTTCTCGGTATCAAGTGGTCGGAAGGACCATCGCAATGTAATTATTGACCAAAGGTCTAAAAGGCCACTCTGAATAGTGCTGTCCCGCTGTCGATACTTATCGCAGTGTCGGTAAAAATATCGCTGATTTTCTGACAGGTATAATGTTTTTTAAATAACGCTTTGTGCGAATTCTTTACACAAAACGATACAAGGTACACTAATAATGATTATAATGCTTGTCTAGTGCTAAATTGATTTTTAGTAACTTGTCTTGTAATTTATATTGCTGACCTGAATTGTTGACATTTGTTTGAATTATTAATATTATGTTGAAATCTTTTTGCATGCCAGTCATATTGTAATTTAAGCTTGTAAGTGTGTTGGACGAGCTCTGTGAACTTGCAAGTGTTTTGCTTTAAATAAATAAGTAACAATAAATGCATACGTTACATTGCGTCGTCGCATAAAGCCCCTGATGTGAAGCAATTATGTGGCCAAGCATGTCTGACTTAACAACAGGTCTAACAGTCTATCCCCTCTTTCAAAAATAATAATTTTAATAAAATAAAACCCGCGGCACAAGTGCTTAACCTATTGCTTACCACAATGGAGAAAGAAAAACAATAAATCAATAAAATATCCAAAGTCGAATGTTTTGGAATAGGAACACCTTACCCGATGTTCTTATAAACATTAAAGCAAATTATCGATGCTACTGGCATATCGATAAAAATCGACAAGCACCCCTAGCTAAAAGTGGAGCACTTAGTTCGAGAGTCACGATAAAATATTTATTAGTGTTAAACAGATCTTGGTCGGGGTTAAAAATCATTGGGATTTTTTTGCTATTTCTTTCTATCTTATTTTAAACTTATGAAAAGGAAATAAGTACCTACGGTGGGTTTGCCTTGAATAAGCGATGTTATTACAATTCCTACGCTTTAACATGTTTGATTAGTAAATAAGTATATTCAGGGTGTAAAAAAAGTAGGAGCTAAATTCAAGGGGGTGGTTGTCAATCGAGTTTGGACTACAGGAAAAATATAAAAAACAAATATTTTTAAGAAAATTACTGAACCTAAAAATTTTTTAGGTTTTTTTTTATTTTTCCTGTTTTCTAGACGCGAGTATTAACCACCCCCTTGAATTTGACTCGTACTTTTTTACACCCTGTATAGAATTTTAGGGACCCATGGACATTTTATCTTATAAATACTCCTATTATTTTTTATACAGGGTGTAAAAAAAGTAAGAGTCAAATTCAAGGGGGTGGTTAAGTCGAGTCTAGAATACAGTAAAAATAAAATTATATAATACTAGCGGCCCGCCAGCGACTTCGTACGCGCGTAATAGTTTTACTCCGTTTGGTTCATATAGATAGATCGTAGCGAAAATATTTATAAACCTATACGCATTAAACTGCTTCTATAGCCTTCCCTCATAAATTAGCTGTCTAACAATGTAGCTAACATATTTTATAACCGGACCAATAGTTCCTGTTATAAGCGCGTTCAAACAAACAAACAAAAACATCCAGTTTTTAAATATATACGTAAAAATGCGTAAAGATAAATGTTATATTTTATAAACACACAACACGCAGCCCGGTTTTTAATCTGGTCAAACTTACACGGGGATAATATCTTTTTATTTTACAACGAAATTGAAATACTTACTACGCCTATCGTCAATCGTATATTTCTTTCGAGAGCTAATGAAAAAACCAGGCTATACTCCGTGCGCTTACACAGCATCACGCCACATACAGGCTTTGGGAGAAGCAAATTCCTTCAAGTCTTCTCCCGCTACCTTAAGAGTTTGAACTTGAGCTTTCTTTATAGTCATAGCGAATACTCTACTTTCTTGAATTCAAATCGTGAATTCAAAGGGTTAATTCTATGTAGGGATCTACCCCATCATCATCATCATCAATACCCAAAAGCCGTCCACTGCTAAACATAGGCTCCCACGAAAAGTTTGCAAAAAAAAAGATTGGACACCCTTCGACCACAGAAACAGCGTTGAATGTCCACCGACAATATGAACAGACGACCTGAAATCTACACTGTACACATACCTACCCTGTTTAAACACAAAAAAAAATATAAAAAAAATTCTTTATTTACCACCATATTTTACCGTCGTCATACTAACATACTAGCATACTAATGAATATTATGTAGTACAGCAGCTGCAGGTAATAAACAGCATATAAATTTACAGACATTATGTAAGTGAAAAAAATTTGCTTTGGGCTCCACACTAGGCCACGCCTGTGTCGTGGAGGCCAAAAAAGGTAAGATTTACAATTTTGAACCATAGTGCAATAAAATAAAGTTACAAGTTGGTAACAAGATAATTAAATTTAAATTCTAGAAATCCAAAAGTTATAATGTGACATAGAAGCGAGTGCCTTGCGTTAAATATGATATAAGTTTGTTTAGTTTAAATAAGATTGTTTAGCAAACCTTGACTGATTTATGAGACTACTTTAAGTATATTTTCTGTGTCCTGGTAGTTTTTTGAAGATAACCACGAGCGAATACTGAATTTAGCTTCTCGAATTGAACTGTTTCTTAAATCACAATTTTTTGCTGCTTTATAATATTATTTACTGTTTTAAGAGCCATATGACAGTCTGGAGATTCTCAGATTTTACCGAATTTATCAATGTGTGTGTGCGATTTTATATGTCCGGGACACAAAAAAATGTTTACTGTAATCAAACAATTTTGATACTTTATCTCTAGGTAGTAGGCTATGCGTATGATGAACATAGAAAATGATGGTCATGTAAAAGTCGATATATTAATGTTATACCAGTTTTTTATGTATTTAAAATACCTACGCGAATACAGTTCGGAATCAGGGCTCGCGTCAATTCCGTTCGCGAACATTTTCCTTTTGGTAATTCAATAACTAAATTCACAGATTTAAACACAAACGTATAGCTATAATAACGTAAAAAAAATATAGCATTAAAAAAAACAAAATGCATCCAAAGGGTGAAGACATATACAGGCGGGTAACACGTACCGACCTGCACCGACTAACCAGTGATGTGCCGTGTTGGCTATTTCATGGAATTGTAATGCTTTATAGAGATTCTTCCGACTTAAGTCCTGATTTGAATCGTGTTTTAAAAAACATTCTAGTGTCAGTCGGTCTATATTTGGATTTTTGTAACGAATTTCTAAAATATTTCGAGATCAAAAAAAGATGACTTGGCACATCACTAGTCAGTCGGTATCGGTTATCTGCCTCTTTATGTCTTCACCCAAATCGTGACTCTGAGAATAGGTATTTTTTTACTAATGTGAACTACATGAGAAACGGGGACTAAGGTTTATTGGTGGATGCTGCCGTTGGATCTGCGCTTGATCTACAACGTGTCATACCAACTGAGGATTTATTAACACATAAATACTTTTTAGTGTGACGCTGTTCTTTGATATGATTTGTATTTTGATATATGAAATATGTGACGAGTTACTATAGCTGTCATTCAGAAAATGTAGTTAAGAAGGTTTAGATCAAGATTTCAAGTATTTAATGTATAACAGATGATAAACAACATCATTTTTATTTAATTACTAGCTGTGCCCGCGACTTCGTCCGCGTGGAATAGTGACTTTGGGTAGAATTTTTAATTATTTAGGCTTATGATTTTACAAATAAGATACTTAAGTATAAGTACTTATAAGTACGCAAGATATAAAGTATTTATATAAGATAATTAAAGTAAATTTCAGTACTCACTTATCATTAAAATTGGCCATTGTTAGCAATGAATTGTAAAAGTTTAGGTTTTATATATAAAAAAAAAATAAGTATTTAAGAAAAATAGTGAGACTTCGTCTAAGACAACCATGGCTCAACTATACTACTTCCGCCTCTAAGCTTTGCACCCATCTTCAAGTCACCCTGTATTACTTAACTAAAACTAAAGGGCGATATAGAATGCTTAGTAAGCTTTATTAAACTTATTTTGAAACAAAATCAGTATATTTATTATTACAACAATAAGAAGCAAGTAGTACATCAAAGGTGATCAATTATTATGACCATACCGATTATTTGGACGTTCACAATTTGTATTTTGATTAAGAGTTCCTTTGTCTGATAGGATTATTATTTGTTTGACAATGACTTTAGACATCAGTTATTTCTATCTGTGTACAATGGTATATGGTTGAAAAAGTGACACTTGGTGCGTTTCGTTCTACTGAAATTTGTTTTTAATATTTTTTTACATCGCACGGAAACTTTTATTTACAGGCATTGTAAGTATCCTAAATGTTGCTCGATGGTTTAAGCTACCACTGTTCAAAATTTCATTTAAATTGGTCCAGTCGCTTCGGAGTTTATCGCGAGCAAACAGACAGACAAACAGAGAAATAAGAAATTCGAAAAAAATCTAGATTAGTGCTATTGCACTTCTTACATCCCCCTGACTCGGTTTTAAGCATTTTCTTTTATTGTACAGAAATTCGACCTCTACAATTTTATTATATGTATAGATTTGGTTTACACCGGTATCATATCATTTTATCCATAAAAATTTTTCAATAATGAAATATTTTATGAATGTGGATTTGAATTTCATGACATTTGCGTACAATTTGAATACAGGTTCATATTAACTACATACACATCCCATGAAACGCATATACTAAAACAAGCGTATACAAGTTTATAGTTAGGTGATGATTGTGAAAGTCACTGGTGCAATCAGTACCCAGAAAGAAAAGTCATGTTAACTAAGCAAAATATTGCCCTATTTATTTAGGTTTAAACCATTGAAATACTGTTACTAGCGTATGGAATTAATGCCATGAACAAGTCCCACACAGTATGGAATTGACGCCAATGGCCAATGGTACGTACGTACAAGTACGTATCAAAGATTGTAGAACTAAATAACGCCTCTATACGGTCCATATAAAGAAAGACTGTCCTTTTACTTTTTGGCGTCCGCTTATTCTTATTCATAATCCAAAGCACGAATGATGTTAGAAAATTTATAAACACAACATGTTTACTACTCAAAGTCAAATACTAAAAACAAAAGCCCTTATTTGTCTTTAATTTTGATGGGTTAATGATCACTTCACCGCCATACTATTTCAACAAAACCGACTTCAAAAACAAAAGACACCAAAAATTCTTAAATAAACTCTTGAAAAGACTCCATTTTAGGCAAACCTTGTCCTTGGAATGGAGTCCTTTCAAGAGGTTATTAAGGACTTTTTAGTGTATTTTGTTTTTGAAGTCGGTTTTTACTTTATTATAAAAGTTATTTTATTTGCAAATTGTTAGTGATTAAAATCAAGGATAGGGTGTTTCCCCTTTTGACTCTGCTCTTTAATAAGCTACAAAGTACCTTTTTACATAAGTTCCGGCGTCATAATCACTAAACTCCTAACCATTAAGGAGTTCCACTATCAGCTCAGTTCTACAAATAGTAACTATCAGACGTAAAGACACGTCAACATTGAAATACTAGTACAAAAACACTATACGCGCCTTTTAGATTTAAGAGTTTCCCTCGATTACACCAAGACCCCATCATCAGTTCCGGATTTGGCCACAATCGGACCAATTGAAATTTAAACTCTATAAGAAAATGAAAAAAAAAAATCTAATCTGTCAACAAATCACTGAGATATGAGGATGATATACATACAAAAAAAAAACATACAATCTAATTGATAACTTCCTCCTTTTGAAATCGGTTAAAAAATAACTATTCGCCAGCAGACACACAATATCATAAAATGTACATTCATTATTACTCAGTTATCCCGTACGGAACGTGAATCCGTTTTACCCGTTGCCAGTTTTTATGGATGTATATACTAGTAGCCCCAGTAAACTTTGTTTCGTATCCAGTTTCAGCGCGCCCCAGCTCCGTTTCATAATAACTTAAGGGGTAAGAGGTAAATACCAATTCAACAAAGTAAATATCATAAAAATCAGTCTACCGTTGTTGAGCTATAAAGTAGTGTTACTGATACTACTTTGTTTTATATAAATAAGGTTATTGTTTGCAACCCCATACATAATATGCAATAGAATTGGTACTATTGCTTATTCTTGGCCTAATTAATTTAGTATTTGTCTAAAATTGTCATTTAACTGTTTGGTGATAGAAACAGTTTGCTCATCATGTACCACAATTTTATTTTATGGACAATTTATTATTATAAGTATATTTGTCGATAATTTTGGTCCTAGTATCTGCACATTTTGTTTGATCAAGTTTTGAAAATACACATTGTATATGGTAAAAGATCTTCGTTATAACTCATGAACCTCTTGAAATAGTCGCCATACATACAAATCTTTCTTGTTTATAGTATTAATAGGGATTACTTTATATGCAGGTTTACATAATATTTAGTAATAATTTAAATACAACTACAAATCTTTATAAAAGAACCAATACTTTTTGTTATAATTAGAGACCATCGACGATCCAAATGCACTATGTGGCTTTATGCTTGTTGCATAAAGCCTCAAAGTGAATTGGTCGCCGTATAATAATTGTGCAAAGCGTGATATTTTCAAATTTGGAATGAGTATCATACACGAAATAAAAGAGTAGCAGCGAAGACAACGAGCGACACACCCTTCCCCTCCGAGCGCTCGGCGCTGTCTGTCAAATTTCGATCGAAGATGAACGTCCGTGACAGTTCCAAATCTCAAATTTATAGGTTACTTTAGTAAGATATTTTGAATATATTGTACACGATTAAATCAAGAATGTAGATGCTAAGACAAAGATAGGAACCTCTATAACATTGTTTTATCAAATAACTCAGAATAAGTGCAATGTATCTCAGAGATAATCGCCTGTCTTTAGGTGCGTATTTTATGCCAAAACATGGTTTCAATTTTGTCTTCATTTGGAATTACCAGAGCAATAAATAAAAAAACAGAGTCTTCACCTTGTAGACGAACGTAATTCCCTTCAAGTTTATGTTATTTCGATAGCTGATGTCAACAACTGATCTAGAAAAGTGCACCAGAAAAACCGTCAATTTGGCTTCTTTGATTGCAAATTACAGGCATTTAAAAGATTGAATCAAAAATTCAGAGCTTACATCTTATGTAGATAGCTTATTTCTACACAAATCAGTCAAAAAAAGTTATCAGTTAAGTCATTTTTGGGAAGAAAACTGCACTTGAACTTTGTTAGAAGGTAGGTGACAGCAGCCTTAAGGAATAAAATCTCTTCTCGAGCATTTTCTCAAGAGCAACATCAATAACAAACATGTGTCAAAACATTGTGTCTCAGACATGTCAAATGATTGTCAAAAATGATATACAAAATATTTTTATCATTAGCACTAAAGAGTTTTGATATCAACTTCGAAGAAAATCACCCCCAGAATAACTTTGTCACCCTTTTTCACCCCCTTAGGAGATTAATAGCAATAAAATATAAAATAAATCTTCCGTCAATTCTGTAAAAGAATGTGTATGCAAAATTTGAAGTAGATTGGACCAAAGGATCACGTTGTTCCATACAAACTTTGCACCCCTTTTTGACCCCCTTAGGGGTAGAATTTCGAAAAATCCTTTCTTATCGGATCCCTACGTCATACAAAGAACACAACCTCCCAGTTTCAGTTTTCTACGATCAGCGGTTTAGGCTGTGCGTTGATCCATCAGTCAGTCAGTCAGTCAGTCAATCAATAAGATTATGTGACGTATATCACGAACATCTCCGTGCCCCGGAAGGCACGTTAAGCCGTTGGTCCCGGCTAATATCGGGTGAGCTTGGTTAAAGTATCTAACACAATCGTATTCTGAAAAATAACTGAATAAAACTTCATTCAGACTACATTCTTTTTGGTCGTAACCTATTAATAATACTAAGACACAAAATCCTCAATAATATAGTGCATCCGGCCTTTCTATCCAAATGTCCGGCCAAACTGGCTGGTTTATCCGGCTATTAGGTTTAGGCAACCTGGCAATTAGGATCCTCCTAATAATAATAGTCCCCCTAGCCGATTTCGACTTCGGTGGCCAGTCACAACGACTAACCGACTGCGCGGGACATATTATAGTGCACAAGTGTGTGCGCAAACACAGGTGCACTCTCTATTCCTTTCGATCTCATAGTCCGATGGGACAGCAATCTGACACGACCGGAGAGAGATCAGACGCATAACGGCTTTACGTGCTTTCCGAGGCACGGGGGTGAAACACCGCCAACTTCCAAACTCCGGGCTACCCTGAGAATTTATAAACAGAAAAACCCAGGTATATATTTTTGGCCCGACCCGGGAATCGAAACCGGGACCTCTGGCGCAGCCGTCGCTTTAAAATGCGACCCTCTCACCACTGCGCCACCGAGGCAGTTAACCTCCTCCTCCTAATAATATAGTGTGAAAATAGAAAAACGGCACGAACCTGCAAATCAATAAGCTGAAGTAGCAATGGGCATGCCACAGGGCACGTAGCACGAAGAATTAAAGACGGCAGTCGGGGCAGAAAACTTCTGGATCGGAGAACTTTTGATCGAAGGCAAATAGGACGTTCACCTTCTCCTATGTTCAGAAGTAGACGTCCTGCTATAATGATGACGCTGATAAGTTAAATTCTACCGAAATACTACATTTATAAGCTTTTTAATGGAATCACTATGTAAATTAGCTTCAGCTACTCAAATAATTGCTCAGGGCCCCTATTTTTGAATCACTCGCTTGGATATGGCGAGTGATTTTTGTTCGAAAACGATTTTTTTTCTATGACTTTTGACACTACGTCGAACGAAAATCACTCGCCATCTTGAAGCGAATGATTCAAAAATAGGGCTCCAGGTGTTTTGAGTTCCTACTTCACATTTTATTTTAAACTTAAATGTTCCCCGCGATTATGCCTGTGATTTATTTTTTGACGTTTATTTCAACCATAATTTTGGTCATCATCAAAAAGGTGCTTTATACGAGTAGGTAGTAAAAATAGTGCGGTGGTTATGTTTCCCTCTTGCCTTCTACACTGCTGTTTAGGAACCAACCAAACAGCGGCAGGATTGCCAGAATGTAGTGGGGAGTCTCTGGTGGGATAAATTTAGGTATGATTTCGAAAATCTACTTTATGATACTCACTTTTCTAACTATGTAATACCTACTGACTAATCTCATGCAAAATATCAATCTTATTTAAAAAAAATACTGAATGAATCTTCATTCATATTTACATCTCTATTAAGTAAAATGTTTTGTAATTAATTGTGGCGTTAATTTCGTTTTTGTACAAACATACTTACATTGTTTATACAGACATTGTTAATTTTATTTTTTTTCTTAGTAAGAGTAAATTTGTATTAAATAAAAGAGTTGATTTTACGGCTACTAGCAGAATCATTGTCTTCCGATAAAACTGTCAAAAAAGGTGCGAAATAATGGTCCAATTTTGTATTTTTATCGAATGTTGCGCGTGATATAATTTAGGTAGGTAATACATACAATACTTCTTCATCATCATCAAATTTTAGTGCTAGGCAATTGTCGCTGGAGTTTTTATTTCCATTCCTCCTACTATACTTAATTTGAATGACACTCGGTATTAATGACCGCCTTTTGGTTAGTGGCAGTGGTCATCTGTCCATGAGGTCTCAAACTCGAATGCGGGCTGCTTTCTAAAGATGAGTACTGACCAACTGCCTCGGTGGCGCAGCGGTTAGAGGGTCGCATTATAAAGCGATGGCTGCGCCGAGAGGTCCCGGGTTTGATTCCCGGGTCGGGCCAAAAATATGTACATAGGTTTTTCTGTTCAGAAATTCTCAGGGAAGCCCGGAGCTTGGAAGTTGGCGGTGTTCACAGAGTACTTTATAATATAAGACGCGGTGTTTCACCCCCGTGCCTAGGAAAGCACGTAGGTAAAGCTATTGGTCCTGTGCCTGATCTCTCTCCGGTCGTGTCAGATTGCTGTCCCATCGGGCTATGTGAGTGAAAGGAATAGAGAGTGCACTTGTGTTTGCGCACACACTTGTGCACTATATGTTCCGCGCAGTCGGTAAGTCGTTGCGACTGGCCACCGTAGTCGAAATCGGCTAGGGGGACTACTACTGACCAACGTTACGAGGTATAATATAACATTCGCACCGAGCGTGTTACACTGTGTTCTGAAATCGGCGTAACATGCTCGTCAAAACTCAGTACAAAACCGCGTAGCAGTCAAAGGATTCGCCAAAAAACTGACAGCCGGGTGAGCACCCAAAGCGAGCAACGAGCGGCTCTTTGCTCGCTGGTTGCTCCGTTGTAAAGTTTATACAGTTGAAATAATTATTAAATATAAAGAAATACATATAACAAATCAACAGATATCATATTAATTAAGTTTACATTTAAATTTGTGTGTGCGTGTGTGTGTGTGTGTGTGTGTGTGTGTGTGTGTGTGTGTGTGTGTGTGTGTGTGTGTGTGTGTGTGTGTGTGTGTGTGTGTGTGTGTGTGTGTGTGTGTGTGTGTGTGTGTGTGTGTGTGTGTGTGAATGGATGCTTCATATTATAATTGTCTTTGTAGAATGTGCTCCGTTTCATCATGTTTAATTTTTTTTAGATATTTTGTTACCACATTTTTTATTTGATTATATGACATGGTGTATATTAAAAGAAGTCTATTTATTTTATTGTAAATTGCGACTGACTGTGACTGTGAGATATAGCAATCAAAGGTTTTAAAATAAAACGAATAGTTACACCTATTTAATTTAATATTGTATACATAAATCGCTTAAAATAATAAAATCTTGTAAAAGTATGCTCATATTTCAGAAAACAAGTGTTTTCCTTTAAGTAAGGTTATATAATATTATGGTAACCTAACCAAATGAAATTATTTGAGTATTAATCACAAATTATGTAAAATCACATCAATTTGTACACTTGGTAAATATTTTCCATTGGAATAATAAATTAAAGGCTGCCTTGGTAAATAAACATTTCCGGAAGAATGTTTAAACTTGATGCAATCGAGGACACCGCCGGCTAACCACCTTAAGAGCCAAAATCACTTGCACCTCGCGTCATCTTTAGCTTTTTTAAGTGACGCCCGTGTTTGTGTCGTGTGTGCAAGCGATTTTCGTTTAGTGGTTAGGCTTGGAAGACCTCGACCTATACCAAATTTATGTATAATGTATCCCTTCCACCATTACCTAACAAATCACACAGGCAAGAATAGATACCTAACTATATTACTTACTTATCTTAAGATACTTAGGCCCACTTACATAATTAAAATATTGGCTGTGTTCAGCAGAATATACTTAGATACGCTTACATAAAAGTTAGAACTCTTTACGCTAGAAGACTTTTGCTTACTTCTTCTTCTTCTTTTATTTAATGGCGACGAATCAGATAATAGCTTGCGCCGTACCCGTACTGAATTCCGCCAATGACACGTGAGAGGCTTTTACACGGACAGAAAAAATATAATAAAATGGAGTGAATAAAAATACGTCGTCTAAGCATATTTTAACATAGAACGAAAAGACAGAGATAACACGACACATAAAGCTGTAAACAAACATATTTACAAGTTTGACTTTTGCTTACTATTTTTGCAACCGAGGCTGTCAAAAATCAATTTGGTATTGAATTTGACAGACAGCTAAGAAAAGCATGTTTTGGAAGAAAATGCCTGACTGAGCAATGTCAGCGCTTTGCCCTAACTTTGTTGCTAGGCGCTATTTTAGCCTTTTTTCTGCTGAACACACCCATCCATTATTTGGAGATTAAAAGATCAGTGTCTTCCAGTTTTTGTATAAGTAAACCGCTTCATTGAGACTTCGCCTGCGGGGCACAGCATTGCAGGAAAATGCGAGTGAGGGGTGCGGGCGGGTGTTATCTCTACATTCTACTTTATTTATTTACTTATTCTACGCACCCTACCGCCGGCAAGGTCTCAATTTCGCCTTCTACCTATATTACCAAAGACGTTGACAGCAACATAGTGATGTTTAATCCAGAGTTAAGATAACTTATGTTCATGTAAATGGGTCTTTTAAGATACGTGTTGTATGAAAAACTAAGGCATCATTTCAAGTTCATGTGGCAACGGTATGTTCTTCATGACAGCAAATCGTTTCAACGCATCATACTTGCTCCGGAGTGCTTCAATCTCTTCACGGATTCTGGTATTTTCTTCTTGCATTAGTTCCATGTCATGCCATTCCTGAAAAAAATAAAGAAAATTATATGCAAAAAGGATAGAGAGGAGAGGATCGTGCTGTGAAGAGAATCGCCTGGTTGGACGTCCTAGGTACCGCTGAAAGGACGCTGTAGCTCAAGACCCTGTTTAACCTCGGTCATAGGGACTAGCAAGAATTATCGTAAGACCGAGATGCATGGCGTGATCTGGTGTCGGAGGCCAAGACTCACTTTGGGTTGCTGAGTCACCCCAGTAAGTACACATGGTAGTGCACAAAATCGAGTCGGCCATCAACAACAAATCATCAACACTGGCCGCTTTCATTGATATAGAAGGGGCTTTTGACAAAACCATGCACAACAGTATCAATCACGCCCTAAGTAAACTAAAGGTAGAACCAGTAATAACAAAATGGATAAACGAGCTGGTAAGCAAAAGGGCAGTCCAAATAACCACACACACCACCACGCGTGCAACAGTAGTCAGGGGATGCCCACAAGGCGGCATCCTATCTCCGCTCCTATGGAACATAGTAGTAGACAGCCTCCTGAGTAGACTAAATGAAAGAGGATATACTACTATTGGATATGCGGATGACTTAGCCATACTGATAAACGGAAACGCGGAAAACCTCCTATGTGGCATAATGCGTGCCGCTTTTCAAATAGTAGAAAAATGGTGTAACGAGCACCAGCTGTCAGTAAACCCGAAAAAGACAGAACTTATCCTTTTCACCACCAAAAGGAAGTTACCGGAACTACAGCTACCAAAATTGTTTAACACCGAATTAGCTCTCTCATCACAAGTGAAATATCTGGGCATCACTCTAGACAGTAAATTGAATTGGGGGAGCCATATCGACGATAAAATGCAGAAGGCCTGCATAGCTTTCTATCAATGTAAGCGACTTGTTGGAAAGAAATGGGGTCTTAACCCAAAGATCACACTGTGGCTATACACATCAGTTATCAGGCCTTCACTTACCTATGGATCGGTTGTATGGTGGCCCAGAACACAACTGACCACGATCAAATCAAAACTTCAAAGCCTACAACGGTTAGCAAGCATCGCAGCTACAGGATGTATGAGAACCACTCCATCAGCCGCGCTAGAGTTTCTCCTGAATTTAAGACCGCTTCATCTGGTAATCCAGGAAGAAGCAAAGGCAGCTGCCCTCAGACTCAGAGCGAACGGATTATGGAAACAAAACATAGTAACTACACACTCAAAAATCTTAGATAGGACCCTAAAAGAAAAACCGCTTTTAGACGCACCCATGGACAGAACACTAGGCCAACATGTCTTCGACAGAAGATACAATATCCAACTCACTGAAGAGCCTAGGGACAGCTCAGGCATAAAGGAGGTTCGGATATACACAGACGGTTCCAAAACCCGGCTGGGTACAGGAGCTGGAGTCTTCTCGAATGACCTAAACATTAATATATCAACTACTCTAGACAAGCTAAACACAATCTTTCAAGCAGAATGTATCGGCATCACTAGGGCAGCACAGGCGGTTGCAGCCAGAGACGTAAAAGACCAACACATTAAAATCGTCTCGGACAGCGCATCGGTGCTCCAGGCCCTACAAAACAATAGCATCAAATCTGTCCTTATTTGGGAGTGCCATGAAGCACTCCAATCCATTGCAAACACAAATGAGGTAACTTTGCAATGGATCAAAGGACACAGTAACTCACTAGGCAACGACGCAGCCGACGAACTAGCCAAGAGGGGCTCAGCGACAACAGTATATGGCCCGGAACCATTACTGCCTATACCGCAGGCCCAAATAAGAACGTGGCTACGTGCAGAAACCGAAGCAGCACACCAAGCAGAGTGGAGAAATGGTGAAGGTTGCAGGCAAACAAAGAACGCAATTCCGGAAGCTTCGAAAAAGCTTACCCGCAACCTTATCCGGTTACCAAGAGACAAACTGCGTATGGTTATAGGCACTATAACCGGTCATAGTCTCCTAAACAAACATCTATTCACAATAGGTGTCACAGACAGTCCCTTATGCAGAGGGTGCATGGGGGCAGAAGAAACACCACAGCATGTGCTCATGGAGTGCATGGGCGTGGCGGAACAACGGGCAAACTTTCTCAAATCTCCGGCCACATTCCCGGAAGCCTTTAGCAATCTAGGCGGATTGCTAGTCTTCTGGGAGAGCCTGGGGTGGTTAGAATAAGAAAGGAGGGACACACGTACAATGGCCCAATCGTGAGGCTAAGTGCGGAAACTACCCCAGCTAAACTAACACCCCAGTAAGTATATGAAAAAAGAATATTATGTACTCTGACCTACATGGTTGAGCATATATTGGGATTGTTATGCCCACAGTAGGTGATAAGCAAGCAAGCCGCACGCTATGTTTTCCTTCTATGTTCTATTTAGGTCACTGTTCTCAAATCACCAGAAAACTATTAAAAATTAAGGAAAATACAAGGGGTGATTCAGATAGCCCAAGTGATGATCTACCTCTGGTCTTCGGCTTGACACTATTTTTTGGGACACCCTGTACATTGACTACTGGTTTTTAGCCTTTAGCACGGCAAATCTAATTTGTTATCTTTCTCTTCCAAGACCAATAATGCACAATACAAGGTTATGCCCTTAGAAATTGTAAATTAGTATTAATTATTAGTGCAAGTGCCTTATTTGAGTAAATAGCTGATATTTACTTGACTCTTTTCAGTCTCCAACTCATCTTTCTGCTCTATTCGTTTGATGCGGCACGAGGCTGCATAGCCTCTGTTTTTTAGGGTTCTGCGACGCTGCTTCATTCTGAAAAATACCAAAGGTAAAAAAAGGTTAAAGTATACTCCTTACGTATTTTGTAATTATTTTATGGACTACTCACTAATTACAACAAACTAACTAGTTTACTAGTATTTGTCAGACTATAAATATGTACCTGAGTTTTTCTGTTCAGAAATTCTCAGGGAAGGGATCTTGAAAGTTGGTGGTGTTTCACCCCCGTGCCTCGGACAGCACGTAAAGCCGTTGGTCCTGCGCCTGATCTCTCTCCGGTCATGTCAAATTGCTGTCCCATTGGACTATGAGAGTGAACCTGAGTTTGCCCACACACTTGTGCACTATAATATGTCCGGCGCAGTCGGTTAGTCGTTGTGACTGGCCACCGTAGTCGAAACCGGCTAGGGGGACTACTACATTTACACAATAATAATTTCAAATATATATTCTTATTATTTTCATGATAGTCTTACCTAACAATCTGGTCGCGAGTTAGACCTCTCATCTTGAGCTGGCGATTCAAGTCCCGAACAGAGATAGAGACCAGCTCATCGTCACTGATTTCAGCACAGGGAGTAGGCGATAAGGGAGCCTAAAACATTTTCATGTTTACACATAAACCTTCCAGAAAAACATGTTTTGAAACTACGAAATAGCAACAATATAGAATGTAACTCACCATGATTGCTTTCCTCACACCCAGCTCTTTTAAATCATGAGGCATAGTAAATTTTTAGGTCCCAAATAAGAAACGGGGTCTCCCGTTATAATTTCACTGTTGCTTCGACTTTTCCTTGGGGATAAGCAATAATTAGGTTCCCTATTTACAGCAAATATACGGCAAATAATAATAAATCATAAAGTACAGTCAATGAGAAGTCGCGTGAATTGAAAAATCAAGATTTAACGCAAAAACGTAGTACTAGTAAAAATGGGAAAAACAACAATGGGGAAGATTACACACAGACACTGTCAGTGTCACTTGTAACACAAACCAAACCACAGACACTAAATATGTTTGTTTACAGCTTTATGTGTCGTGTTATCTCTGTCTTTTCGTTCTATGTTAAAATATGCTTAGACGACGTATTTTTATTCACTCCATTTTATTATATTTTTTCTGTCCGTGTAAAAGCCTCTCACGTGTCATTGGCGGAATTCAGTACGGCGCAAGCTAATATCTGATTCGTCGCCATTAAATAAAAGAAGAAGAAGAAGAAGAAAAAAAACTGTGTCAGTGGTGAACCAACGCCGCAACGTCAATCTCAATAATTTATGGTTATTTCCATCCGGATACACAAACAATGGGGGGTGGGTGTGGTGGTTACTGGTTAGACCATACCGTATAATAGGAAGGGTCGCGCGCTAAGGTATATTCTAGCAAGTGAATGCTGGCTGAACCTCATCTATTTGGAACGTCTACATTAAAATGACAAACTGTTTTCTGTTTAGCATAGACTAATTTTGATACTTAATTTCACAGAGATGATAGTGCTTAAATAATTTAAAATTAAACTTCAAAGAACCCGTGTTTTGGTTTTATTTTGTAACGAATGAACAGAATCTGTATTATATCAAAAATCAGTCTTAGAATATATGAATTATTTCAGTAATTTTATCCAGAAGTCTTAGATAATAAGTCTTAGAGAAGTCTTCTTAGTTGGATAATATTATGAAATATCAAAAAAAAATCTGGAAAAAGTATCAAAGTTATAGTTTCTTATGAGGTCTAAAGGAAATGGACCCGTGCCCATATACAAAAAAAAACAATTAAAAAAAAACAAAATTCTTTATTTGCCATTAAAAAGGGTATATACAAAATGCAGACGGTAATCAGTCTGGTATCAAATGACAGCCGGGTGCCGCATAACAATGGAATTTCTATTGTGTCTCGTTTACACATACTTGACGAGTTAAGAGCAGTGTTCCTTAAGCCTATTTAGCTATTTTATTTATAGCATGCAAATTACACAAAATAAAATTTGCTTGCTTTAACATTTTTTACATTGTTTGCTCAAAAAGTGAAATTCTATGTGTCCGACCAAAACTGATTCATAATTCGCTTCTTAATCTTGTCTCAAAATATATATTACATAAACGTATCCGTAGATAGCAGGTTTGAATTTTTAACGAAAATACTACGTATGAGTTGCTGTGGCATTGAAAAACAGGGACTTTGACCCAGGGACTGTAAAGCCCATTTTTTGATTAAGCCAATCGTCAGGGAAAGCCTGTTAAAAAGGTTACCTAAAGATAGGGTTACCCTGTTGATATGCTTACCAAATTGTGTGGGGTTTCAGTAACTTCAATATTTAAGCACTTACCAACGAAAAGGGTTACCATATTATTATCTCTTTTCCGCGCGTTCTAATGCTTTCTTTAAAAAAATAACTTTAGTACTTATGATTTATGATTTATTATTAACCGATGTCGCGATGTTGTGCGGCACACTCGCTAGGACAAAGGACGGGGAGGCCCCACCGTCGATAGCCATTCACACAAAAGGTTATTCAATAATAGGTCGAATGTAGTAAGCATAGAGTTATAAATTCCTTGACCGATTTTTAAAACCCATTCATAGGGTAAGCCTCGATAAGGTTTTAGGATTTGGTAAGCGATTACCCGAGCTAACTGTATTAATTTGGTAAGCCTTTAGTTAGGGTAAGTCGACTATTAGCGTTACCGAATTGATAAGGGTTCTTGGAAATAACTTTAAAAATACCCAATTAAAAACCCCTTTAAGGGTAAGCGGTTCCGGGCCCTGCTTTGACTGCGCGCAAATTGAACTTTTGTATGGAACAACTGATATTTTTCTCGATTTTACTATTGTAAAAGTCGTTTATATTCATCAGTGAACTGAAGTCTATACACTGGTACTGATTAAAATTTTACCCTGTAGGTACACGATTTGTACAACAATGTATGGACAAAAAAGGGTCCTTTGGATGGTGGTGACATTATTCTGTTTTTTTTTACAGAACCAGTCTTACTATAGATGGGCGCCTACCCTGATATAAACCCAGCCACAGGATAAATATCCAATCCACGCTATTTTAACCCACCCGATTCCAATTGATACCGGGTATAAATTAAAGCCTGTTTTTAAAAATTAAACGAAATATTTTGAAGTTTGTCACTTTTATGGTGCGATTCAATTTCTTTTCAAGTAGTGTAAAATACTGAACTATAAAAATGGTATATTTTTATTTAAATCCAATAAAAACTGTCATTTAGTTGCAAATACAGTGCGTACCTGCATTTTGGCAATCCTAAAGGGGAAGAGGGAGACTGTGTAGGGTTAAACAGTTTTACAAGACAAAATTTTATTCAGTGCAGCACATTATGCGTATTTGTAGATTTATGAATTAAGTACGAACAAATTTTATATATACATACATATAATGTGGTTGAATATTAAACAAGCTTATCGACAACATTTACTGCAATAATGCAGCCCAACGTATCAATATGTAAACTATAAAGCGTTTTACGAAAGGTCACGTCAATGAGTTATTCTGAAAATACTACGAGAGTACTTAACACATTAAAAGAAAATGAAGTGCTCAGTCAATTCATTACTTGTCAGCTCTACAATCACACGTATGCAAACAAAAACAATACCTTTCCAACCCGTCCCTTTATCTTTTTATCTACCTGGGATTGCCACGTGCGCAGCTCTATCGCCGTTGGCTATAACTTACCAGTTTTGAATGAAATGTCACTGCGCGTAGTGTCTTTGTAATAACTATTTTTACAATTTCTCGACCGACGACGGATTTAAGGTAGTACTGTCAAACATTGAGTTACAAATCTTACAAAAATCGTGTAGAGTGCATTTATTGTTATGTAATACTTATAATATAAAAATGCTTTAGCAATTAAGGAATGATTAAGTAATGTCAAAGTGTTAAAGGTGCTCAAAATAATAATATATTAAACTCAAATACTGATGCAAAACAAAAAAAATACGACGAGATGCAGATTTACATTGAGCGCTGTCACCGCTACCAAGTTCCCCGTCATCAAGTGAAATATTGCAAAGTTGAGTTAACTCCTTATGTCTCTGTCCTTTTGTAAGTTATACTTATTTAAAAAAAAATGTTGTTCACACTACTCAACATTATCCGATTATGTTCAAACGAATAATATACTTAATTTATGATTTTATGTGAATATGATGACTAACTGTATAGCATAAACGATATTTCTAATCATATTGTAGATCTAGGTATTCTTCATACACAGCCAACTGATACTCAAAACAATGAGTATTCAACGTAAATTTAATAAATACCCAGCATTCTTAATAAACACCTGGGTAAATTAGGTAAAAATCAATTTTTACCTACCGGGTGGGAATAAATTGTATAAATATCCACTGGATTTCTACCCACCCGCCCATCTATATGAATGACTCAAATTTTCTTCTTCTTCTTTTTTTAAATGGCATCCACACTTCCCACACAAGGCCGTGAAATGCAAAAATGAATACGCCATCCCGTTCGCCGCACTTTGCCCGCATGCCCGTACCGCGCAGCGCCGCTGAATTTGGGACCCCGACCTATTAGTGCGCTTTCGTTCATAGGCGTTTGAGTATCCGAATGTAAATTTGCATTTCGGAACGCAAAAAAAATGTGTGACACCAATCACATCAATCAAAATCTTATTTTTAGTCTGTGGTCAACTTTGCAGTGGAAAAGAAGCAAGCAAACGTTTTTTGATAATTTATTGTAATTTGCGTAGTTTCTAAGTGCTACAAAATGGCTAAAAGGAAAAATAAACCTTTGATTGATTCAGATTCTAGCAGCGAATGTTCAGATTTGGACTCGGTAAGTGAATTTTAGATGGAAATCCTAGGTTAGGCCCAGACTGTGTTGACAGTATGAGCAACATTCTTTCGATTATTGTCTACGTATTGGGGCCAAGATCAATGTTTCTCTATTCTAAATCCGTATAATGCGCAGTATTTTTGTAAAAAAATGTATAAAGTTTATGCTAAGTGAGATAAAAGTACGTGTTGTCATGAAAAACATTCTAGAATGTTGCTTTGGATAAGAATTAACGTGTACTTTTCACCGTTTGAGCGTGCATGAGTCATGTAAAATGAATAAAAATTAGGTCTGAGTCTTCTGTATGTGTCCCCTGTTTTTCGACCTCCATAGGTTATTTTGTGTTCCCATACATATGGATGAGCAACTGTTTTCAACAAATAAGATAATGCTTTTTGAAAGCATTGTGTTGTAATTGAGAAGAAATCTCTATTATATAATTCGGGGTGGGAACTTTCTCTTTTGCCTAGGCTTCACATTGCATCACAGTTAGTATTTCAGATGACAGAGGCATTGAAATTCTAAAAATACTGAATCATTTTGTAGTTTTTTTTTGTCCTGTTTATTATGTCTGTTGTTTCTGTGTTGCTAGTAAAAAAATATCTATTAAACTTGTTGCCATGGGCATGCAACTAATTTTAACTAAGCTATGATTCCAAATGTGAAAAGAACAAGTATAGCTAATACATTTATCATCATTTCCTACAGTAATAATTACAATTTGCATCTTTATTTTAACAAATAAACATAATTATAATTTTTAAAATTATCATTCATATTTGTTACAGCAATTTCTGAATTTAGCAAAGAAAAAGAAAAAAGGAGACTCACCAGCTCCTTCCAAACCGAAGGGAAAGTCATCAGGCAGCGAATCAGATTGGGATGAAGACGATAAAAAAGAATGTACGTATGACATTGTATAACCAAATTTCAATCAATTTCTTTTTAGAAATTGTTTGCCAAGCAGTGGAAGAGACAAACAACATTAACTACATGTAAACAACTGTATTTTATCTTTAAGAACTGTATTGGATTTTTCAATTACTGTGGCCACAAAAATTCACTTTGCGCAGTTTTTTTTTTTCATTGTCAGACTAAATAGTCCTAATAGTTTATTTACCTAACTCATCTACATTCATTTTTATCCTATGACACTTTTAAATCCAACCAAGAAACCAAAATTATTGCAAGGTCCAAATTCAAGTCGCTGCAAAAATATTGTATTGGACTACTTCAGCAACTTACTATAAAAGATAGAGCACTTAGTCCAGATTCTAAATTAGATTAAACTTATAAATTTTATTTAACAATTATAGTATTTTTTTTCAGTACAGTGACTTTAAGTTTCCAATTTGTGGTTTATGATGCCTTATTTTTGTTTTACCTATTTTATTAATTTCATTTCCAGCAAAATCATCGTCATCTTCCGGGTCAGATTCTGACAGTGATGCAGGCAGCGATGCATCTAATAAAAAAGAACAATCAAGAGGCTCCAGAAAAGCGTCTACAGATCACTCGGACCATGACAGCAAAAAGAAACCGGAGCCCAAAAAGGTTGAAGTTAGGAAAAGCACAGACAGTAATGGTTCTGGGAAGAAAAAAGAGACATACAGTGAACCTGAAGAAGGTATGTAAATTAATTATTTTATTAGTATAAAAGCATATTGAACTTTTGGCTCACTTTTCTTGCTTTTTTTTAAAGTAGCAGCCATCAATAAAACCGTAAAAAAATATTTCCATTATTCTTATCTTCTAAACTGTCACGTTTAGAAGATTGCTCAAATTTTAGTTATGCGTCTTTAACAGCTAATAATTCGAAAACCTGACATTTGAAGAAGTTATAAACCAAAGTATATTTTCGATTTAAATTTTTGAAGGATTAAGCACAGCTGAATCAAAAATAAATGTTTATTTATTTATTTATGACACATACACTAAAATAGCATTGACTACCATAGTTTCTGGGTTTCTCAGCCTTGTTAATACTCGAAAACAGCTTAAACTCAGGAAGATGGCAGTGATGACATCTTCGTGCCTTGAAAAGCACGTTAAACCGTTGGTCCTGCACCTGATCTCTTAACGGCCATACCAGTTCTGCTGCCAAGTCTTATCATCATCCGTCATACTAATGTTTCCAACACTATACTAACTTGTTTGTCAGTTTAGTTTGATTGTGTTATTGTTGCAATTTTATCTATTTTTAGGTGAAGTGTCATCTCACTCATCGGACAATGACTCCATTGATTCTGAAGAGGAGTTTGATGATGGGTAAACATATTTTTATTTAATTTTACATACCCAAAGTCCGTTTTTCTTTTCTTGTTGAATATTGTAAAAAATCTTGTCATTCTTTTTAACAAATTGATTCATTTTAAATAAAGATAACACAAAACACAACCTTCATAGGTAATTCATTGTTGAACACTGAAGTCTGTTTTAAATCAAATAGTTAATTAATTTTAGTCACTGATATTATTTTGAAAGTTGTATAAACGGACTTTATAGATGTTATTAAACATATTTGAAAAAAACATTCTATTCTATACTGTGTTGGTCTGTAACCATGATTTTAATATACTGTGTACAGCAATGGTGGGTGGCCTTTTATTGTTTATTATATTTATAGCTTTTTTCTGTTACACATCCCCTAATCATTACCTATCTATCTACTAAAATGTGCTATCCCAACACTAAGTAGACTGTGGGAATAATTAATATTTAAAGGAACATATTAAATGGTTACAGATCAATGCTATAAAAATTTCATAACTTCACTATTTGTGATAAGCGTGTATATGATATTATTACTTATTTGTTTCCCATTCATTTTTGCAGCTACGATGAAAACCTCATGGGCGATGAAGAGGACAGAGCGCGGCTCGCCGCCATGTCGGAGAAAGAGAGAGAACAAGAGATATTCAAGAGGATCGAGAGGAGAGACCTTATGAAGACGAGGTGAGTGACCTAAGGCCACATGCACAGGCCTGAATTAGACAGGGCAAATATAACTTGTAGTCCCCCTAGCCGATATCGACTTCGGCGGCCAGTCACAACGACTAACCGACTGTGCGGGACATATTATAGTGCACAAGTGTGTGCGCAAACACAGGTGCACTCTCTATTCCTTACACTCTCATAGCCCGAAGGGACAGCAATCTGACACGACCGGAGAGAGATCAGGCGCAGGCAAATACATACAGTGACAATGAATCTATAATATAAAAATGAATCGCAAAATGTGTTGGTAAGCGCATAACTCAACAATGCCTGGACCAATTTGGCCAATTCTATTTTTAAATGATTTTTGAAGTTCAAGGATGGTTTTTACCGCGAAAAAAAATCGAATAATTGCCGGAAAAACCCTAAAAACAGCCCTTTTCTGTTTCCCATACATTTAAACTCATTAATTACTTTTACAGATACATTTAGTGAGTTCAAGATAGATGAACTCTTATTACATAACTCATTATTTACGCAATATTTAATGCAGTGCAATGAGAATAGAAATCCATGATTGGCTTGTGGTATATTCTGTCTATCGTATCGGTGTTCGTGATAATCATTTGTCAATCGTGTTTAGTGGTAAATTCCGCACTGATTGAATGAATGAATGAATGAATGATATATTTATTTGTCACACAAGATTGGCCTGTAATATCTATTTGATGGTAACCTAGCAACTTCTGCATTAGAATATGGTATCATTCAGAGATATTTGAACCACCATTTTCTATTTCAGATGGGAAATCGAACGCAAACTCCGTTTAGCGCGTCGCTCCGCGGCCGAAAGGTCCGCCTCGCCCGAACAGATAGCGAGGCGACGCGAGGCGAGGAGAAGGCGACGGCAGATGAAACAACATCGGCAGAGGGACAAGGACGCACAGCGGGAGAAACTGGCGGGTGAGTGAGATAGAAATTTTCCTATGAGGGTGAGTGACCTCAGGCAGATAGCTTTAGTTAGAGGACAGATAGCGAGGCGACGCGAGGCGAGGCGAAGGCGACGGCAGATGAAACAACATCGGCAGAGGGACAAGGACGCACAGCGGGAGAAACTGGCGGGTGAGTGAGATAGACATTTTCCTATGAGGGTGAGTGACCTCAGATAGATAGCTTAAGATAGAGGTCACGTAGCGAGACGACGCGAAGGCGACGGCAGATGAAACAACATCGGCAGAGGGACAAGGACGCACAGCGGGTGAAATTGGCGGGTGAGTGAGACAGACATTTTCCTGGGGGTGCGTGACCTCAGACAGATAGCTTTAGTTAGAGGACTGATAGCGAGGCGAGACGAAGGTGACGGTAGATGAAACATCATCGGAAGAGGAACAAGGACGCACGGCGGTAGAAACTGACTGGTGAGTGAGATAGATAGCTAATGATTCAAATAGTGGGTGAGTGAGATAAATGGCAAATCAGTCAAATACAATACAAATATAACAGATAGTGGTAATAATATACAGACAGGAAGATGATGTAAGGCGAGAAAAAGAAGGTAAGATGAAGCAACTTTTCTGTAAGAATATTTTTTTTTCGGGATAAAAATAATTATAGTTTGTAGAATCCTTGGTTTAATTTTCCGGAAAACACATTGAATATAGCCTTTCATTCTACATAAACCCAATCGTAGAAGTCCCAATCCACCTGCGATATAGCAATCATACTGAAAAGTGTTCTCGTAAGATAAATTTTGGTCTCCTCGTCAATGAGGACTAACGCGTATGAATTTGCCGCTAGGGGCGTTTGTGTAGCGTGAGGTCTCCGAAATGTCAAGTGGCACTGTTTGTGGGTTAGATGTGCGGATTTATTTCTATTTAAATTAATGTTTCGAATATTTAGCAATAATTTCCATTAATTATGGCAAATACTAGTTACGGATCAATGAATGAGAGTGTTTTAAAAGGGGACTAAGAAAATGAATGTATTTTTTTCCTGACGCCATCTTGTTTGCCTTTTAACAGAGAAATCTAACGTCCACATCATTTTGTTCTTGTTTTAATTTCAGGTAATAAAATAATGAATAAATGGAAAATTTTACGTCATAGATGGATGGAACGCGAAAGAGAACTGAGAAAAAAGAAATCAAGATTTGCCCTAAAAAATAATAAAAAATATCTGTTCGAAGATAAAACTAAACCAAATGTCAATAATAAAGAACTAAGTGATGATAATGTAAGATTTATGAAGTTAATTGAAAACGGAAATACCAACCGTATGGCGTCGTTTTTTAAAGGAATTTTACCAACTGTTGAAAGGTTTGATGATGACGATACGGTCGAGTTTCAGTATCAGGTCTTATCTGTAATAAGAAATATAAAAGTCAAAAACAAATATCTCAAGAATATTAGTATTCAAAGACCATGTGAGGTTATCAATCGACGAGGAGACCAAAATGAATCTTACGGAAACACTTTTGGCTGTGATAACTCTAACGGTGGATCGGGTTATGTAGAAACTCAAAAATCATCTTTTTCTGTTAGATCAGAATCTTATTCAGCTATAGATACAGCGACCAGTCAATCCAACTCAAGTTTAGATGATTTGGATTTTGCAGAATTGTAATACTACAAAAAGTTAATAACTCAACTATAATTTTGCTGATTAGTACTACATAGACTACATTTAGGAATAAATGATTGTTTTTCACTTGAATATATGTATTATTTACTTGCCTATGTCTGACATTTTCCACATAAAAATCGACACTAGTGTGGAAGTCTGTTTGTCCATTTATCCACACTGACGGGCTTAGTGTGGAAAAATTGACAAATGTTATATTTATCACGTCAGTAGGGATTTGTGTAAATCAATTGCTTATAAATATTGAGTATTATTTTTAGTTTTTCCACTAACTGATTCTTTAAATGTATTAATAAAATACCATTTCCAAAAAAAGGAAAAGTCAGAATCTATACTACAAAAAGTTTGTTTGTCAAAATTCAAATTCCTTTATTTCGCATAAAAAGTGGTACACAAACAGATATTGAATCAAGTAATAGAATAACGTTTCAAAAAAAGTGAAACATAAATTTTTCCTCACCTAGCCGTTAGTGTGGATAAATGTACAAAAAGTCAATATTTCCACACTAGTGTGAATTTTTTTGTGTGGAAAATCGGAATAACCCGTTACATTACAACCAATCTTTTGGTAGGGGTAAGCAGTACAAGGTCTGTTCTTATTATTGTGTTTTAATTAAAATAAATTATTTATTATTAATAATAATATAATGTTTTTTGTCCATACAGAACAAAACAAACAGTCGGATGAGCCCAAAGAGAGTGAAAAAGAGAAGGAACAAACGCCACCCAGTCCCGGGGAAATACTAGACGATGCTAAAGACACAGGTAAAAAATCTACCATTATATAAGTGTGACAGGTTTTTAGAGAATATTATGGGAGGAAAAGTGGAAGGAAAGAGGGGAAGAGGAAGACCTAGGAGAAGTTATTTCGACCAAGTAAAGGAAAAAATAAATCTACAATAAAATGAACAAAACTCTTGAAATATACGCACTTACTTTAAAAGAATGTAAAATAGTACTTACTAAGTGATTAGTGTCTGGACTATAGTGAGAATGAAAATATTTTGAAAATTCGTATCTGATTTAGTTTAATATGACAAAACATTGACAATCACAAACATGCACGTATACACACACACACACCACATACTAACATTCCGGCGTTTCTTCTCAGCACTTGCCTTATTGTCTGTGTTCTGTCTCGAAGCGCTGGTAGGGCCCAAAAGATAAGGCGACATGTTTCGGCCCTTTCAGGGCACATTTATTTTTATTTTTTTCACTGTATATTTGACGTTCATAAGTGTCATTTCATGACCTAAATGGAAATAAAGATTTTGAATTTGAATTTGAAACACTCACTCATGATCAAATAGTATTATTTTTATTAAGTTAAAAGTTTCATGTAGTTATGGAAGAGCGTGGCCTCCTGGCACAGGCATTCTGTAATGCCTAATAGGAGACTACATCAATTAGAGAATTTAAAAAAATGTACTTGTTTACGTAAATAAATAAAGATTTAAAGATTTTTATAGATCGTTGACTGAACCACAAAGTATATTATGAACTTCATTTCTCCTTCTAAGAATCGGCGGAACGCGCATCCTCACCCCTAGGCTTCGGCGCAAAGACCGAAGGGCGCAAACGTAACGTGGACGACCGCAGACAGAACGCCATGGCCGCGCTACGAGCTCAAAGAGATGCTAAGGTATTATAATTATAGGTAAACCGCGAAACTGAGACATTTCTGACGTCACTTTTGTTGTATTTTTCTCCCAAATAAAGTACTGCTCATTAATAATATGAATTAAATGTTCTTCTATTAGGTAAATGAAATATCTTTTAGTTCATAGCAATGATGAGGAGTACATTGATTGGGAGGGAAATGAAAACAAAGGCGACAAAAGTGACGTCAGAAACGTCTCAGTTTTGCGGTCGACCATAGTATCTTTATAAAAAATCTTTGTTTCAGGCCTGATTTTTCAATAGCCAGATAAGAAATATTCGTCGAATAAAATACAATGTGGCTAATTTGAAAAACGTCACCTTTTTGTCAGCAGTCATAGATGTAAATGTCATTTTAAAATCGGTTGTTTTATACTTATTCAAGTCGGATAAGTTTCATTTGTTTAAGAGAAGTTTAAGTATAATCTGACGTTTAAAAAATCGGCCCTTAGTCTCGGTAAAACTTGAGAACGGCTGAACCGATTGCGCTGATTTTAGTCTTGAAATATTCGTGAAAGAATTATTGTGTTCTATGATTATGTCTAGCAGTTTTTAAAGTTGAAATCATCTTGTAATGATTATGTAGCTAGTGGATACAAAAATCGCATTATTTGCTAATAGTGAAATGTATTATTTGTGCTTTATGGTTAGAAGAAAGTTCTTATGAAACAAAAAAATATGAAAATTGAGAGGGTGGACCGATTTTCATGATTTCGATTTTGTAGATTCGTCATCGTCCGGAATAAGATAATAACTTAAATTTCTGAGCGCAGCAAAGTTCGCTTTGACCGCTAGTTAATTAATAAGTGTGTTACTGTTTGCCAACAAAATAATGTTATTTCTTTTTCTTTCGCAGGCGACACGAGTGGAGAAAGACAAACAGAAGAGGCGGTTGGAGGAGGAGAAGAACAAAGACAAAGAGGACGAGGATGTGAGTAGAAAAGAGAGGTTGAGGGGAGGTTGTGGGGAGGAGGGGGGGGGGGGGGGGTGAAGTCATTGGTCATTGTCATTAATGTGTCTAACTGGGACAACTAATATTTGATATTTAAGTATGTGAGATAAAAAAAATATGTTTAAAGCCAGTTAAGACTGGTACAAAATAAGTATTTAAATTCTAGGATTCAACGATATGTTGAAATAGATATTGGATTTAACGGTTTCATAAAATTAATTATGATAAAGTGTTGTTATTTGGTTAATATAGCGTGTTTTGTGTTCAGTAACCATTTTTTAAAGGTGACTGTGTGTGGCTTACGAATTATGATCGCAGTCTTTTAACAGTGTTATATCCTGTGCTAGATGTCTTTTCAAGCTTGTGTCATGATGTGCTGTCACATCCATATGGTACTTTTAACTGGCTGAACTCTCCAACTAAGTTATATGTATGATATTTCCACCGGCCTTCTAGCCATCCAAAAAGGCTCTTACCATGCGTCTGAATATGTGTTTGTCAATTTGACAGATGTCAATTTGTGGTCGAATTCGAATGAAGAATACCATAGAGCAAATTATCAACTTTATTCTTGATAGTGTAGGATATAGTCTGTTCAGTTTTGTCAATTTCATTTCAACAATAGCAGCAGCTACCTCTTTCTAACACCATATTAGTCTTATCTGTTTCATTTCACTGCTTCGGTGGCGCAGTGGTGAGAAGGTCGCATTTAAAAGCGACGGTCCCGGTTTCGATTCCCGGGTCGGACCAAAAATATATACCCGGGTTTTCCTGTTTAGAAATTCTCAGGGAAGCCCGGAGTTTGGAAGTTGGCGGTGTTTCACCCCCGTGCCTCGGAAAGCACGTAAAGCGGTCCTGCGCCTGATCTCTCTCCGGTCTTGTCAGACTGCTGTCCCATCGGGCTATGAGAGTGAAAGGAATAGAGAGTGCACCTGTGTTTGCGCACACACTTGTGCACTATAATATGTCCCGCGCAGTCGGTTAGTCGTTGTGACTGGCCACCGTAGTCGAAAGCGACTAGTGGGACTATTATCTGTTTCATTATAATAACATTGGGTATTAAGCAGCCAGTTATGTGATGACGTCATTATGTTACTAACATTTGTAAATATTTCTGTGCGTTTCATTGTCATCTCGAGCTATGCATGCAAAGGAGGCGTTGCTTGACAGTTGAAAGGAGGTTGAAAAGTGAGGCGAAGTAGTATAGACAGCAGTGTATGTCACGTTCTGATGTCATGGTTCATAGTTTCTCTTTCTAGGTATTTTTCAATTATGTGTCTTCTCATCTCATAAGTGGTAACTAACAATGACATGCTTGTTCATTCGTGTAGTGTCTTATCGCCATTTTAATGTGATCAATTTGACAGATGTAAATTTTTGGTCAAATTCGAATGATGGGTGTAGGATATAGTCTGTTCATTTTTGTCAATTTCATTTCAACGATGGTAGCAAGTATCTCTTTCTAATACCATATTAGCTGTCGTTTCATTTCATGACATAGAGTATTTAGCAGTCAGTTTTGTCATATTATTATGCTACTAACATGAGTGAATATTTGTGTGCGTCTCATTGTCATCTCGAGCTGTCTTCGTCTATTGCTGGATCCATATCCACATAATCAGCTTTTATTTAAAGGACGCGTTGCTTGACAGTTGGAAGGAGGTGGAATAGTGGGAGGGAGTAGTATAGACGTAGTAGCTAATAGTGTAATATCGCCTAAGCCGACATGGCGAGGTGACGCTCCGTCTGCACAGGACCCTGATGCAGAGCTGATCGGTGGCTCCGGCAAGCAGAGCGTCAAGCTGAAGGCGTCCGACATCTACTCGGACGATTCTGGCAGCGATTCTGAGGATAACAAGTCTGCGGGTGAGTCCTGTTGCTTTAAACTTTACTATATATAAAATAATAATGTAAGCCTGTAAGCATCCCACTGCTGGGCAAAGGCCTTACCTCAAATATATATATATGCGCCAGACAACACACCAATTGACTGGTTTCGTGGTAAGGAATTTTTTCTTCCTTGTGTTACGAAGTACCAGACAATGGTTATGACGGGGGCGTCTCCCATAAATACTTAAATACATATAACATCCATGAATAAGGTACAAATTTTCGTGCTCATCACACAAACATTTGCACCTTACGGGATTCGAACTCGCGTCGGCCGGCGTAATAGTCAGGAGCGCTAACCAATACACCAAACGCGTCATCAAATATATGAATATGAGGTAGTATGAGCCATACTCCACCACGCGGGCTCAGTGCGGATCAAACTTTACTATTTATTTGATTGTTTTCCTTAAAATTTACGTGAAGGCAACTAACTACTCGTCACCGCGTTGAGTATTAGTTTCGGCAAATGCGGGATGCACCACCCGCCCTCCCTCAATACGCTTGCGGCACAGCTAATGAAATTATTAGTATCCAACACCAACGTAAACCTGGTATACCCCGGTTAACCGGCGCCGGGTCGCATATCGAAAATTGAAAGCAAAATAATTTTATGAAGGATTTCCGCAAAGTAACGCCGGATTCCATTAATAAATTTACTCAGTCGTCAGTTTCCTATGTCTATTTCGCTTGTACTTATTGATAAACAAGCGCGCTGCATGTGCGCCGAATATATTTGGTTCTGAAGTTTACGCGAATACTATTTATTGATTAATAAAAAATAAATGTTCACTAAATCAATTCGTAAAGTGTTTTAATAAATGCGCTGAATGCTGCGAGTTAAGGATAGGACACAAAGTATCTCTAAAATAATAACTTTTGACAATTGACAATATTTACAAAGCTTATACAATTTCATACATAAACATTTCCTATTAAATTGAGAGAGAGATTGGTAATGTACTACTCGTATTATGTTTTTAGGAAGAAGAAGTTCATCAAGTTCCTCGTCGTCCAGCGGAGAAGAAGAGGAAAAAGAGAGAAAAGAGAGGAAGAGAGAGGAGGTGGAAGTCAAGTATGCGGACACGAGAGATCAGATCAACAAGCTTAGGCTCAGCAGGTTTGTTCATTATATCTTATCTTTCTTTCACCAATGAACATGACATGATGTCAAGAGAATTTTTGTGTCAAATATTTGCGTTAGGGTTTTAATTTACGTTTAGGCTATTACTAGTCAGGCATGGATCATGCCGCATGATCCATCCTAGGCCACATCATCACTAACCATCCGGTAAGATTGTGGCCAAATGTCTGCCAAAGTACTAAAAAAACTTTTGTATATTCATTTAGGGTCACTTGCGCATGATGGTTTAATTTCAGGATTACGCTAATCCCGTATTAAATCTTATTTCTCTCTCTATTTTCTCTCTTAATGATGATTTAATTCAGGATTAGCGTAATCCTGGGTAAAATCATCATGCGCAAGTAAGCCTTAGTTGAATGGTTTGACAATCGTATTTCTGGTACATACTTTGTTATGCTTTAGTTGGGCTCTCAAACTTAAATCATATCAGTTCTTGAGTCATTGAGATTCTTTGTGGCCGGCTACGATTTAGTTACGTAGCTTACATTGGATAGTATTCTTTAATAATATGATGTATTTCGATAAAAAGACATAAAAGTAGTTTTTGTATTTAGACCCACTATGGGGGCACTAAACGTCAAAACATAGACCCTACTACACCTACTACAAAGTTTGGTCTGGGACCAAAGAAACAAACCATCAGCGGCAGGATTTCTACAATGTTTTGGGGAGTCTAGTGAGATGGGCTACTCTGTTAAAAGCTACAATATTCAGTGACGATCCTGTGACATGGAGAGTAAGAGCCGCCTTCAAATAAGCGTTCCCCTGGTGTTGGGTAGCAGAAACATCAGTACTGGCAGAAGGCTGAAGATATAGTATAACAGGAAATGCTTTGACTGGGAATTAGGCAGGCGGGAAACCCCCGGTTTTTAAACTGTGATGTGGAAGACAAGGAGGAAACCACCACACTATCTTCACTAATTTAGAGTTTTGGAAAATACTCCACCGACAAAAGCCTGACTCTTAATGGAGATGTTTACAAAAATGCCAAGACCATGTACGGTTTCTCTAAAAATACAGGTGATTAGACATATTATATAAAATCTTAATTGAATTCTCAATTTTTGGGTAATTTAAATAATAAACTTTTGAAAACCCTGGCAACTCATTCTGTCTATACTTACTCCAAAAACATGTCGAAACGTGCAAAAAAAATCTGACAACGTCAAACGTCATTTTGCTTAATCCGTCAATGTCATAATATGTCATTTTGCTTTCTGCTTTCGATCTTTTTTAATCTGTTCAAACAGTTGATTGGCTGACAGGTATTTGTCAGATTCATAAAACATCATGAAATATTGCTAGATTTTATTGGTTTATGTTACATTTTACCCAAAAATCATTCTAAAAATGATTAAGCTTTACATTAGCTCTTTTTTAGTGTCATGTACAAGGTGTTGGCATTTTCCCCATACAAACGAACACATCTCCTTTGATGATAATGATTTCGATTTTAACTGAGTATGGCCTATTTATCATTTTTCCCTGTTCTGCTGTGTTCAGTCGCTCGGTCTCTTTACTTCACTCACTTCTTCTTCTCTTCGTGTCGACTCTGGCGTTATATTTTTCGGTTAAATTACTCGGCGACTGACAGAGCGTTGTCAGTAGCGTTGTACAGGTCCGCACGTGTGCAGGTATAGGGACACGTAGGGCAGTCTGTGGAGAGACACCACGCAAGCAACCACATATCTATGAGCAAATAAAATATTCATTCATTCATTCATTCATTCATGCGTCGACCGCAACATAACCCCATCTGTACAAGTTCTCCTTCAACTCCACTTACTCACTCAACCTGTGTATATTGCAGGTTCAAACTGGAAAGACTAGTGCACCTGCCCTTCTTCGCTCGCGTCGTCACCGGATGCTTTGTGCGCATCGGCATCGGGAACAACAACGGCAATCCTGTGTATAGGGTGAGTATTTAAAACTATGCATTAACGAAAAATAATAAATATAAAAGTAAAGTTAGTCTGTTAGCATCCCACTGCTGGGTCAAGGCCTTACCTCAAGTATGAGCCAAACTCCACCACGCGGGCTCAGTGCAGATTGGCGGAGGGGTGTTTGCAAGGCAAGCGACCAACCTTGCTGTCAGGTTTTATCAAGCCGCCCGTAGGGCCTCTGACTAGGCTTAACGACTAATACCGATATTAGCCGGGACCAACTGCTTGCAACGTGCCTTCCGAAGCACGGAGATGCTCGTGATATAAGTCACGTATATCCACCCATCCAAACACCGACCGCGCCGTACTTAACTTCGGTATCACTACCAAAGCGCTGCTACCATTGCGCTACGAGCACCTTTTTAGGGTTCCGTAGCCGAATGGCAAAAACGGAACCCTTATAGTTTCGTCAAGTCTGTCTGTCCGTCCGTCCGTATGTCACAGCAACTTTATTCTAAAACTATTAGCATTACACAGTTGAAACTTGGTAGGTACATTTATTCTGTTAACCGCTTTTTGATTTTCATAGAAAAAATAAAAAATAATAATATTTAAGGGGGGGCTTACATACATGAAACTAAAACCTAAAAATATTTTTTTGGTCAAACCTATGCGTGTCTATGGATAGGTCTAAAACCATTTTCTCTAAAAGTGTCACGTTTGAGGGATAGGCGCTTCCAAAGTCGTAAAATGGGCGTCCCCCCCATCTAACTTTTATACTAAGCGTGTTTAAATTTTGAAAAAAATATATAATGTAGATCTTTACAAAAACTTCAACGAAAATTAGTTTGATCAAAATCGAATTTGTAGTTTCCAGATAAAGCATAGACGGTCGCCAGCACATCAGGCTATACATTATTGTAGAAAACTAACCATTTTTATAGCTGCATTAGATATCGACACTTACTATGTTATATCCATTGGCGTCAATGAATAGTATACCTCTCTACAACCAAATGCATTTAGTTATATGGACTTATGGTTTTGTACATTTATTCGCAGGTAGCAGAAATAATAGACGTGTACGAAACTGCGAAGGTGTACAATCTAGGCAACACTCGCACTAACAAAGGGCTCAAGTTGCGGCACGGGACGCAAGACCGTGTCTTCAGGCTCGAGTTCGTTAGCAATCAGGTAAATTATTCAACAGGCCTGTTAATGTGACGGTGGCCGAGTGGTATAGGCATAAGCCCGGATAGCGTAAGACACGGGGTTCAATTCCTCGTCTGTCACAGGTTCACAGTTGCTTTTTATAAGTGCAATTTATATTATTGAGTTTGTATGGCAGAGATAGGAATAGGTAGGGCTTATTAGCCTAAACTTCGAAGAACAAAGACAAGAATCGGAGACTCCCTTACTACATTTTTTTTCTAGGCCATCTGTTGGGACATCATTAATTAGGTACATAAATAATAATTATATTTTGAATACGTGATCGGTCTTTGTTAACTTTAAGTTTACGACTGGATAAAGTGTAACAATACCTCAAAAAGTATTATGGCTACTACATCTATCTTTCCTCTTTATAATATTAGTATAGACAAATAAAATTCGACTCACGTATTATTTGATGTAGACAGACAGGAGCAATCTTAAGGCAGCAAATCGTGTTCTATAAATTCATGCCAAGCCGTGGTCTTGACCACGGGCCCAAGACCGTCAAAAAACACAAAAATGTAATTGGACCAGTGCAAAATTGAGCATGTACGCATGTACGTACTTAAAAAATTGGAATCAACTACTTCCAATAATTCACGATAGTTAATAATCTGTCTGGTTATAACTTACACTGGGCGCATGAAATTATCTGAAGTCATGCCAATATTGTAATGCGCTGAACACAGGTACTCTGCTACACACCGCCTCCGTAATCTACACTATTTTCAGAATACCAACGCACTGTTTCACGCACACTCATGTCAGCTTCGTCATGTCACTCCGGTTCTTAGATATTGATACATCTAAGAACCTGCGTCTACGATCATTGCTCACGCGCACGCATCCCGAGACAACCATAAACAAATAAAGCACTTGACTTACTAACCGATATTTTTATGGATGAACACTCGTTATTTGAAAAAAAACACGTTATCAATGTGCGAAAGTAACAGATAGTGCGGCTACCTAAGTTCAAAAGAGACAAAAGTTCTTTTGTTCGGTGCCGGGTGGCTCGCAACGGCGCTAACCATCTGTTTTTGCAGCTTTTTTATGAATGAATGAGGTGCGCGCAATCTAAGATGTTTTTGAGTATGATTTTGTAATGCTTGATTTAATTATTGTTATTAGTGAAAATAGCATGATCATTATTTTAAAGGACGCCCGTTTGGATGGGTGGGCCGTTAACTGTTCTGTATAACAATTAAATGCAAATTAAAACTGTATCTAGCAAAAAATCAAGATTTTTTATACATTTTTCCTGTATTCTAGACTCGACTCTTAATCACCTCTTTGAATTTGGATAGTACTTTTTTCACAACCTGTATTATGTCCAGTCACAAAGTTTGGTATACATAAACTAATTACTTATTCCAAATAAAATTTATTTTTGATGTACTTAGATGATGTCCTATATGAGTCTTGATATGAATCTTGGGACAGTCGTCTTGGAACAAAAAACTATCATAAAAAGACTCCGATTCCTCTCTGTTCTGATTCGAAGTTTAGGTAAATAAGCCCTACCTATTCCTATCTCTGTTGTATGGTGACAAAACACTACTAATAAAAATAAAACTATAAATTATTTGCATTTTTAATATAGCCCCTTAAAAATACACGGTGTCGGGTTTCATGTGGTCCAAACCATCGATAGAGGGGTCCAGGGGCTACTCTAAGGACCCTGTTGTAGCATTAAAATTTATATTTTATTTACTAATATAACGTTTTCAGGTTTAAACTAATAATAATCTATTACCTCAACAGGAATTCACAGACAGCGAGTTCACAAAGTGGCACGCGGCGATTCGCGATGCGAACAAACGGCCGCCCACTATGGACTTCGTTCGAACTAAGATCGCCGAAGTACGAGACGCGCTTATGTACGAGTTTAAGGTCAGTAGCGAGATCTATAAGGTCACCTCGTTTTAAATGATAATATTTAAAGGGCCGATTCAGCACAATAAATAAATCATTTTTTGTAGAAAACACTTTGGGTTTTTATCCGCTAGTTTTTGAGAATATTGGAGAGTAAGATAATATTTTTTTTTTCAGATATTATTTTTTATCAAGGTTAAGATTAGAGAAAAATAAGGTTCTGGCATTAAATTGGAGAGGCGAAGCCGATGGAGTAGTAAACTTTTTAAATTGTTAGGGTGCTGTTTTAAATAATGATAAGGAAAATAATAAAAATGTTAATCTCGATTTTCCAAAAAATTATGATTGCGTCCTGTTTCTACGATGTATACAAAGACACTGTAAAATATTATCACTTAAAATGACTTCAACTTATACACCGTGCTTTTTTAACCGTCTTACAGCCGAAGGCCACTTAAAGTATCCAATAACTACATGTCATTCGTTAAATAAAACTTGGTTATTATTAAGATTTCAAAGCCCAAGACATTAAAGAAGATATCAGTACAATTTAGTACGAAACATCCTGTAACGAGCACTACGCGCGGGTCATTCACTCGGCTGTCTAGCACTACTGACCTTATTTTACGTACGAATAGAAAGGGGCGAGGCGGTGGGCGTCACAAAGGATTGCGCTAGCGCATGATTGGTTAGAGATCCACGTGGACTGTCTTAAATTGGCTACGGTGCGGAACGCGTGGAGGCGGCAAGGTCAAGGAATGCATTGTTAAAAACGTAAACATTATGAACAGGATGATACATTACGTAACATTACTATTAGATATTTTTTACACCAAAATTATGTGGAGTGTAATAAAAAAAATAACATGTCCTAGAGGTTTATTAAGATGGTTACATTACGTGGGCTTCGGGTGTAAGACGGTTAAAAAAGCACGGTGTATACTTCATAGTCTTCGTAAAACTTCGCATCGAAATTGGTCAGGCAGGCAATCTTTACAGAGAGCAAGCAAGTACAGTCGCCAGCACATCAGACTATACATTAGTCCTTATTCCAACAACATAAGATACCGTAGTGTATAACTTGACGTGCTGTCGTCCGTACGTAAGCCTAATATTAGGTAATGATAATAAATAAGACGTAGACAAATATCGTTGGCCCCTCCAACTTTAAGTCCGTTTTTAGGGTTCCGTACCCTAAGGGTAAAAATGGGACTCTATTACTAAGACTTTGCTGTCTGTCCGTCCGTCCGTCCGTCTGTCCGTCGGTCTGTCTGGCTGTATCTTGAGAACCGCGATAGCTAGACAGTTTAAATTTTTACAAATTATGTTCCCGCTATAACAACAAATACTGAAAACAAAATAAAGTAATTGTTTATTAAATTTTTCTATTATTTTTGCCTTTTTACCCAGTTAATGGTACGAAATTCTCCGTGCGCGAATCCGACTCGCACTTGGCCGGATTTTTTGGTTGTCGAATATTGTTAACAATATTGACATACCTTTGAAACGAAATGTTGTAATTTCTAATGGTGGACTTCCAACATCATTATTATTTAGTTTATTTTACAATATCACGCCTATTCATAATTTTTATGGTTACAGGAAGAAGACATAGAGAAAATAGTAGCCGAAAAGGACCGGTTCCGCTCGCACCCAACTAATTATGCGATGAAGAAAACACAACTCATGAAAGAGAGAGACGTCGCACAGCTCAGGTATGTATATATAATATAGGTTAAGCTAAGTATAGGATGACCTCCGTGGTATAGTGGCTAACTGCCTCGGTGGCGCAGCGGTTAGAGGGACGCATTTTTAAGCGACGGCTGCGCCAGAGGTCCCGGGTTCGATTCCCGGGTCGGACCAAAAAATATGTACTGGGTTTTTCTGTTCAGAAATTCTCAGGGAAGCCCAGAGTTTGGTAGTTGTTTGTGTTTCACCCCCGTGCCTCGGCAAGCACGTAAAGCCCGTTGGTCCTGCGCTTGATCTCTCTCCGGTCGTGTCAGATTGCTGTCCCATCGGGCTATGAGAGTGAAAGGAATAGAGAGTGCACCTGTGTTCGCGCACACACTTGTGCACTATAATATGTCCCGCGCAGTCGGTTAGTTGTTGTGACCGGCCACCGTATTCGAATCGGCTAGGGGGACTATTATAATGGCTAAGCACGTTGGGTTTCAAGGCTTTATCGCGCGAGATCCCGGGTCAGATTCCCAGTCGTGTCCATGTGAAAATCGTTATGTTCCACGTTTACAATTTGCATAGTGCATGAGAGCTTATATCAAATAAAAACAACGCTACAAAAAAAACCTTTTAATCTAAATAAATATAAATACCAAAAAATATTTTGTGACGATATTTTAAATCTGTGTTGCATTTTTTATTATTGCACCTAACGTAATATCTTTTATAATTTATTTTTGTTTTTCTAGTATTCTGTCACTAAACAAACAAAAGCATCTGACACGTTGCTTTTTACAAGTGCAATTTTTATAATATTTGTTATTATTGCACCTAACCTAATATCTTTTTTAACAGAGGCGACGACGAACTAGTAATGGATTTGAACGCGAAAATACAAGAATTAGAAGAGAGAGCGAATCATCTAGATAAAACTAGAACGTCGAGCATACAGAGCATATCGTACATCAACAACAGGAATAGGAAGCTCAACGTGGAAACTGCTGAGAAGGCTATTATGGAGGAGGTATGTAGCAGTTATTCAATATGACAAGGGGTGGTACTTCCAAACTGCCAAGTACTACATCTAAATTCATATAATAAGGGTATTTAAACCCGCTCTCAAAGACAAAATAATTAAGCAATGTTTTTATTCTCAATAAAATAATCCTTAACATATGAAACAGTGTCATTAGTTACCGTTTGTCATTTATTTTTCATGTTTCTACGGTTTACGAAACCTTTGTAATTTTTTAAGGTTTTAGTTGTGATCGTTATATAGTAAAAATAAAAAACAAAGTGAGCCGCGCTACATAGAAAAAAGTCCAAAGCCCTTTATTTTTTGTTAAAATGAATGAATAAATAAATGATTGATTTCTCACAAGTACTCAATGACTTATTGTCGTTATTAACAACTTATAAAATATGCTAATAATTAGATAGATGATATATCAACCATTGTTATATGGTTCATATATGGACTAATACCTAAATGCAAGCTGGTGGTCGTCCAATTTAATTTATTTTTATTTAATTGAATGTATGTGCAATTTAATCTAATTCAATAATTTAAAATGTATGCATGACTTAATTATGTCGAAATAAATGAAATGATAACTTTTTATTGCACACAACATTAGTGAATTTACAAATTTGTTTAAATGAAATGTACAATTTAGGCGGTCTTATTCTAAAGTGAACATTCTAGTAAGTCTAGTGAATTTGTTAACACAGTTTTGGATATTGTCTACCATTTTTACTGTGTAACTAGCATACTGACGCTTTGGGCAACTGTAAGTCAGTATGTTTACTGTTAAATAAATCAAATAAGCTGCTGCCCGTTTATTTGGTAATAGTAAAAAATGCCTCTGTATTTTTTTTCTAAATGTGTAGTCCACTCCACTGCAACTCTGTCCAATATCTTTTTGACCGCGTATACTAACTAAATAAATATGTTATCAGGTGAAGGCGAACAAAGGCAAGAAAGTAGACGACCCGTTCACGCGGCGCTCCACCAAGCCCGTCATGAACTTCAACAGCAAGCACCCGGCGCGCGCGCAGGTCATTATTATTATTATTTATTTATTCAAAATGATTATACTCTGATTTTTTATTAGATAGACCAAATTGACATTTGGACCCACCAAATTTTATAACAATTTATTTTCATTTTAATAGGTGGAAGGGACTATGAATCATAAGTGGGTTCTTAGTTTAAAATATTGCCAATGTTTTCAAGTCACCCTGTATACTGTATATAAAAATAAAAATATTCTTTTATAAATATAACCTAACCTAACCTACATACAAAATTTTACTAAAAATTTTCGAGAAAGCATTAAAAGCTTTTAACCTAAACTATTTATAACAGGAACTACAAAGAAACGAAGAAGCCACGGCGGAGTTGCAGAAGCAGAAAGAGGAAGAAGAGAAAGAGAAAACGAATAAAGACAAGGAGAGACTCGCTGCGGTGAGTTATCTTTTTTTTATATTTATTTATTAATATCTTTGGTATGCCAACTCTAACAGCCTGTTTCACCATATCTAAATTCTATTTTTTTTATTATAATTAGATAGCCAAACATTTGGCTACGATTGCACCTGATGTTAAGTGACAACGTAGCCTAAGATGGACCATGTCTGCCTAGTAACAGCCTATTTACTCTCTTCTTGAAAACGCCCAAATTGTAGTTGCAAGGGAACACTTCTGCCGGCAGCGAATTCCGCTTTCACACCCTAGCGGTACGTAAAAGAAATGTGGACCGAAGTCGTCAATGTTATCTGCTAGATACTTTGTACGAAATGTAGAACGTCATTTATTGAATTTTTCGTTGGTTATTTATAGACTGTTAATACTATTTGTAGACTGTGTAACAGGTCCTAGACTTATCCGACTACAGTATTTATTTTATATTTGTTTACCAATTAAATCAAAAGCCCCACGGATCGATAGACCGTCGGCGGTCGCGTGAACAAAAGAATGTTGATAAACACATCCGTGTGGGATAAAACAATTAATTACAGAGGGAAATAACCACACTATCTTCTCTAATTTGTAGTTTTTATGGAAAAAACTCCACTGACAAGAGAATACCTCTTAAGTTAAGTTTAGCCTGTAAGCATCCCACTGCTGGGCAAAGGCCTTACCTCAAATGTGAGGTAGTATGAGCCATACTCCATACCTCTTTGATAATGATACCAATTGAATAGGAAACATCGTAAGATGCAGTTCTAGTGCTTAGTCTCAGCTTTTTTTTTTGTAACCAAAATCTGAATACCTAACTAAAATTATACTTATCTTTTATTTTTCTCAATCGCAGTTTTGGTTTTTTTAAAGTAAGCCGACATACATAAATTTATTATTTTATTATTATTTTTATACCCTCAAAACATTCTGATCTGGATATTGCGGTAACACCGTTGTTTCTGATTTCCATAACACAAATTGCATTAGCTACTTACTGTTGGGATCGCAGCAATGTAATGCCCAATGTTTATTTATTTGTGTATTGTATTTGTAATTACCAGAATGTAGTGGATAGTCTAGTGGGATGGGCTTTTCTATTATAAGCTACAATATTCAGTAACAATCCTGTGGCAAGGCGAGTAAACGCCGTCATCAAATAAGCGTTCCCTTGGTGTTGGGTAGCAGCAACATACTGATGTTGCTTACACTTATATCTTCAGCCTTCTGCCAGTACTGACTGGCAGAAGGCTGAAGATATAAGTGTATCAGGAAAGGCTTTTGACTGGGCATTAACACGTTCCGGGACAGTGCCCGCCTACAGGCGTGAAAACAATAAAACATCTATTGTGTCTGGAGTAGTGTCCCGGAACGTGTTAAGAGGCACAAAACCCCCGGTTCTTAAACTGAACCGTTACCATGAGTTTACGACGGTTTTACTCGCTAGCGACTACGTAAAAAAATTGCACAGCGCCCCTAGCGTTCACTTGCAGAACTAAATTTTCCATACAAAAAGTTACGTCGTCGCTAGCGAGTAAATCCGACGTAAACTCATGGTAACGGAACTGCTGCTGTGTGGAGAGAGAAACCACCACACTATCTTCCATAATGAGGAGTTTTGGTACCGTCAAGATTTACCTAGCCTCTTAAATTTGATCACCATCATCATTTAAGTAAAATTAAACAAAAGTATATAATATTTTTGTGTATTGTTTTAAGGATGCTCAACTAACCAATATTGAGAACATCATAGTATCTAGACAAACCTGCAATAGGCTTTAAGATACTATTATTTAAGGCAATATTTGTATATTTTTGGAATAATAATAAAAATAATAAGCAGCAATATTGAACACATGCCGTATAGTCCGACGTTTCTTACAAGATGCTCCTACTCTTACAGAGGCATAATCATTTTAAAACTTATCCACGGATCAGTTACTTGGCATAGCCCGTACCTGACTCCAAATTTACCAGCTACGAAGCTGAGAAAAGAAAAGAATCAAAAAAATAATAAATAAAATAATTTGCAGCCCGCGGAAGCGTCCAAGCCGCTCCCGAAGCCGGCCAGCGCGGACAACGCGAGCCTCTACTCGCTGCACGACTTCGAGATCAACATCGAGCTGGACCTGCCCGTCACTAGTGAGTTTCGTTTCGTTTATTTAAAAGAAAACATACTTGCTTATTTTTTTTTTAATTTTGATGACCCATACAGTAGACGATAATACTTCTAGTTGTCGGCCGCATGGAGTGCCTCTTAGGCACATGACAAATTGATTTTTATATATGTTCTTGATAATAATTTGATTTGATTTAATTTGACTTGTTTTTTGTGTTAATTTAATTTAATTTGATACAATTTAATACACATGTAGCTAAGTACTAACACCTAGTTTTTTAAGCGCTATTATAATACTAACCGATGGATATTTGTTCTCCGAAATAAAATGGATTTTGAATTTGAAAATTTGAATTTGAATTAAGCTATCGGACACGGCTGTCAGCCGCGACTTGCACTGTTTTTAAACAATAGCGCGCCAGATTTCTGTCGAATAAACCTTGCTGTAGATTCTTTTATTTATCTATCTATTTTCAATAAAGAGCTATCTTACTTTGGGCCGCCGTGTTTGATTCCCGGTCGAGTCAATACAATGTGTATTTTAGAAACTTGATCGAACGGAATGTGCGGATACTAGACCCAAAATTATCAACAGAAAAGAATTACACGTTTCAATGAAAAGAAACGACGAAAAAAATAAAAGGAGAAATTTTTATTTAAAAAAATATGGCTGACAAAATAAACTTATTTTTCTTAACTTAATTTTGGGAGTAGTATCCGCACATTTCGTTTGATCAAGTTTCGAAAATACACTTTGTATAAAAAAATTGACAGTCTGTCTTTTGATGTTAAGAATTTTTTCTTGGGGCGATTTTTTTTCTTTTGATTTTTTTCAATGATTGTCTTTTGTCTATCTATTGCCATCATGCCACAATTAATGATAATTGATGGATATTTCTGATTTACCACGATACATGGGCACTATGTACTTACTTTAGAAAAAAATCTGTGTATGTAACTTTTATTTATTCATCTATCCACAGAAGCAGTAAACTCCCAATCCAAGCAAGTGACGACAAAAGTTAAAGAAACGGGCCCAAAACGGGCGCTCAACCTTGAGGAGTACAAGAAACGCCACGGGCTAATATGAGTGTTGCCGCTGTTAGTGTTCTAGTGGAGTGTGAGCAAGACGGTATGATGTGGGCCCGGTTACTGATGGTTTAAAGGCGGTGTATACAGGGTGTGGCCTGTTAAAGGAGCAAAAAATTAAAATATATTCCCCTTAAGGTAACCAGTAATCAATTCTATATGGTTTTAATTTATTACAATGAAAAACAAATTAATTGATTTTTCTAACAAAATAAATAGAACCAGCAATGTATTGCAAACGAATGTGTCCAGTCATAGAACTTGAAATTCATTCATTCACTACAACGACTTAGCGATTTTGATATACATTACTAGGGATTATAACTTTGGATTACTATATCTCTGAGTTAAAGCATTTTAGAGCACTGTGACCAGGTTAGGGTAACTATGTATACTCTGTGGAATCATTGTTAAAAAAAATATCCTATTACAGGCCACACGCTGCATACTATTTTAACTAAATAGTTAAAACCACAGTTAAAGCATTCAGGAACCGGGTTTTAAACATGCGTTGATCTTTGCCATAATTTATTATGACGATTCAAACTATTGAAATTTATGCGTAACACACTTAAAAGGCAAAATCGCTTGCACACATGTGACAAAATCAGTCATTACTGGATACAAAAGACTACGCGATTAGCAAACGATTTTGTCTTATAACTGGGCAGATGTCATTAATCTCAATAGTACATGAAATGCTAACCTATTTATTGATAAAAAAAAGTATTGCATGTAACTCGATACACGTAATATTCTTGACCGAAACTCTACAAAAATGATTATAACTTATCCGAATCTCTGGACAAAATCGACCTTTATTTAATCAAATTGGGGTTTTATCACAGGAACTCTATAATTTCTCGGATAAAAATGGCTAGTAAGATGGCTGAAAGAATTGCGTTTTAACACTTTATCTGCCTTAGTCATTCTAAACTAAGATTCTAATTTGACGATATTTAAAGTATCAACTAGTTTTGCATAACGATTTCTAGTTGGTACCGTTATCTATACCACTCTATCGCTATGTTAGACAGTTAAAAAGATGTTGTGAGAAAAAAAAACCTGTAAATACTTAGTATGCTATTTTTAATGTATCTTCTCTTTTAGTTTATTTTTCTACGTTTTCTGAACAAAAATGATGTATTGTTTTATCTAAATTAGTCTTAATTACTTTTCTCATGAGTATGTTCATCAAATGTTAATTTGGCCATTGAAAGATTGAATTGCTGGGTCGAGAAACGATGGACATCGTCTCTTAGATAGAGACACCAGGAGGTCTACTACGAAAATCGAAATCTGTCAATCGTTTTTCGGATCCGAATCATTTTTAGTATGGAATCCTCACTACGAAATGCCAGTAGTAGGCCATCAGTGCCGTTACCATGAGTTTACGACGGTTTTACTCGCTAGCGACGACGTATTTTAGTTCTGCAAGTGACCGCTAGGGGCGCTGTGCAATTTTCCATCGACTTTTTAGTCGCTAGCGAGTAAAACCGTCGTAAACTCATGGTAACGGTACTGGTGTCAAAAAAGCTCTGGTTTATCAATGTACCATTTGTCATAAATTGCTTTTTATTGACTACGCAAGAAAGTTCAAGCTTTCTGAGTATGTCGAAATAACCGCCATGATAATAAACCTTACAACATCAACTCTAAGTTGAAACTTGACTGATCGATGTGGCCGCAACTAAAGTTATTTGTCATTCAAAAGTAGGTATCATTGTTTTAGTACAAATAAGATTCTATTTCACGTTTATTTCATATTTCATTGAAATAGAAGTGTTTGGTGTTAATTATTTTTTGACATACACACACCCGCCTTAACTCGATGTTTTTTATAGAAATTGTAAAAAAAACATTACATAATTATAGTACTAAGTTCCTAGAAAATAGTTTGATAATATAAAAAATTGTATTACGTAAAAATAAAAGTAAAAAAAAGATCGAAAACGGTTTATTTCTGCCAGATTTACAAATTTTCTGGTCATACGAAGAAGAACCTTAAAAAAGTAAAAAAACGTATTTACGTAAAAAAAATGGCATCGGAAGGATGCCTTATTTATGGTTATATTTTTTGTGGCAACATTGGTGAGAATTACATAAGAAACTCACGAATACTTTAGCGTTGTGCGATTATGGCTGAAAAATATATCAATTCAACTATTATATCTGTCAGGCAATCGATAAAGACCCCCTGATAAAACAATCAAGATGTATTCTAAATTAGATTACATCTATGTATTTAAGTCGACGTCCATAAGAAAGTATCACAAATTAGTCATACAAAAAAACGCCTTGTTTATTGTCAAGTCACAGACTCGAATAATAACGTTTTTTTAAATTTAACCTATTTCATCCCACTGCTGGGCAAAGGTCTCCCCAACACCTTCCATTGGTCTCTGTCAGCAGCCAATGACAACCAATCTCCCGCAAAGCTGGTCAAGTCGTCACAGAACCTCTTTTTGGGTCTACCTCTTCGTCGGTAGTAGAGGAGGAATAATAACGATACTAGAGGAAAAATCATAAATGTTCTCCAGTAATGATCGCACATTGCTGAAACTAGACTCCACAAAAATCGACGCGTAGCTCTTAAATAGCAATAAGTATTCATAAGTCGAGTAAAAATACACAAAATTGTAGCTGTGTATCTAACTTTAAGTATGAAATAACTCTTTCATACAAAATATTTAATTGTTTGACAAAATAGTATGTAACACAACCTGGGTATTCATGATTATTGACAGTCTTAAGTACTTATGTAATATAATATTTAAATATGAAAATGTTAAATACTGCTTTTTATTTCAGTTTTTGAAAGGAAACTTAGAGCGTCTCCGATTTTAATCTTAAAGTAGACTAATTTATTGAATAGATAATAAGCTTTGCATCTATCCGTTTATCGATAGAATTGCAGGTATGAACATCTTATCTTGATTATTCGTCAAAAAGCAATAATGTACTCGGCATTTAGATTTAGAAATATTTTTACAAATTGATAGCTAAACAAATAAAAAATAAATTCTTAATGTCACCACCGAATCCACTTTAACTAATTTGATTAAAAAGCGTTTTTTTTTTTTATACCTTTTTAATACCTTGAAACTAATTTTAACACGTTCCGGGACAGTGCCCGCCTACAGGCGTGAAAACAATAAAACATCTATTGTGTCTGGAGTAGTGTCCCGGAACGTGTTAAATCATCTTGAGTTTGAAAATCCAGATGTTCATAAATATAAAAAAATTGTAACCAAAAATATTATTAGCTCTTTTCCCCTTTAGAACTATCGTAAAATGATCAAAAATATATTGTAGCGAGGAGTGGTCTATTGGTTATGCGCGAATTTGCTTTAATAAACATTTGTTAAGCAATACTGAATATAAGTGTTTCATTTACCACCTGGAAGAAAACGTAAACATACTACAGCTTACGATAATGTCAAAATGTTTCACAAGGATGTTTTTAATAATTTATTTAATACATAATTGACAATTTGAAATATTTCTTATAACTTTGATGACAAACCATAAACAAATATAATGTAATAATTATTTTATAAACTGAACTTTATATACTTTTGGAGTACCTCAGGGTCCTAAATTAAGCCCTATATGATTCACGCTTATTTGTCTCTCATAAATCCAGGCATAGAAGAAACCATTTCTTTAGTGTCTTTATTCGTAATAACCATCTTCGGGTTGTAATAATACTTAATTTTTATCACTTCAGATGTATTGACCGTCTTCGGTAATTTTCCGGCTTCTTGTAATGCGTACACGTCATACCGCCAGAAATGGTGGCCGTTGTACTTCTTCGGATAGTTGCAAGCGACGTGACCATTCAAACTGGCGGAATAATCGATTTCAACAACCATTGTCACTTTTGAAGCAGTCAATTCAGCTCTTAAAGTTTTCCCCGGCCCAACCGCTACACCTTTATCAGAGTCCGAACCTATAGTCATTTGTCTGATTTCAACTGAATCCTTACCAAAAGGTGTTGTGTACTCAATATTAGGACCAGTAACACTGCCCATAGTGAAGTTGATGTTGTAAGAAATTGGGTCTGCAACAGTTAATGTTCCACTTTTCATCCAAGAGTTAAGTACAGCGTTTTCTACCTCTTCTATGACGCTAGCATCGAATATAACAGTTGCTGTACTGTTATTGTACATTTCTTTTATGCTTACAACACTTTCCTCGCTCTTGACATCTAGTATTCTACTCCTGATTGGTTTTAAAACTCGTTTCACCTCTCTCCACTTATACGTTTGGTACAAGTCATTCCATGGTGTGGGACTATGAAGAAATACATCCTTAGGTCTACCACCCGAGTATTTTTCAGCGGCGTTTTTCAGGTTTTCTTCCGTAACACCAAATGTGATTTGTTCTTTTTCACTGATGATAGCAGAATCAATGCCTCTGAAGTTGATGCTTGAACTGGAGATTGAGTTTGAAGCGTAAATGTCGATGTGGATGCTGCAAGATGCCAAGACGGGCAGAAGCGCCAAAATAAATGTCTTCATCCTATGAAAACAAGAAAAGTTTTAATAACATTGATGGTAGATGGAAAAAAACAAATCAAATCTATTTTTTTACTTGAGAAATGTTAATATGGTCTTACAATTTTCTATCGTCTGTTCATATTAAAATTAAGAACACAAGTAGTGAAAAATCTGATCGTGGAACTATGGTACGAGGTGTGGTCCAAAAGTTTCAGGCTAGAAAAATTTGGCGGCTTAAAAAAAATAAAAAATATGTCATCACGATTGTCATTTATTCCGCTGATTCCGCTGTTTCGTATATGATTTAGACATACTCTTACTAATCTGTGTTTTGGTGTTTCTGTTGCTTGTGGTTTTGATATTACGGCGTTTAAACTATAGGAAGTTGGTAAATTTTCGATATGTTCAAATTGGAATATCGTTCCGTGATCAAATTCCTGACCAAAGAAAGAATCAGTCCAACCGATATAAAAAAAAGGTTAGATGCCGTGTACGGGGATTCTTCTCCGTCGTTTTCCACCGTTAAATAATGGAGTAAGCAGATTCGTTTAGGACGGGAGTCCATTGACGACGAACCTCGCTCCGGCCGGCCTGTGGCAGTACTCACCGAGGACTGTGTCAAATTAGTGGAAGAGGAAGTTCTGAGTGATCGAAGACTTGAGACTAAAGAAATAGCGGGAAGAACCGGGCTTTCGAAAACTTCAGTACTTAGGATTCTTCATGAACATCTTCACATGAATAAAGTTAGTGCTAGGTGGGTACCCAAACTTCTTTCGAGCTTGCAGCGAACAGAGCGAAAAGCGTGTTCTCAAGAAGTTTTAGACGCGTATAGGCGTTACGGAAAAAGTTATTTGGAATCGATTGTTACGGGAGATGAAACCATGGTTTTGTACTATGATCCCCTGTCCAAAAGGGAATCGATGGAGTGGCGTCGTCTTTGTGAAAAGCCGCCTAGAAAGGCCAAGGTAACGCAATCCACCAAAACGATAATGGCAACGGTATTCTGGGATTGTTACGGAATACTGATGATTGACATAAATGAAAGGAATACCACGGTAAATGGCAGTTACTACGCTACCCTTATTGAGCAGTTACGAAAGGCGATCAAGCAGAAGCGACGTGGAAAAATCAGTAGAGGTGTGCGGCTTCTCCACGATAATGCTCCCGTTCACACTGCTGCAATAGCCAAAGCTGCTGTAGCAAAATGTGGCTTCGAGGAAATTCGCCACCCACCTTACAGCCCTGACCTGGCCTCAAGCGACTATTATTTGTTTTTAAGACTTAAGGCAGACTTAAGGGGAAGACGGTTTTCTTCGGATGATGAAATGGCTCAAGCGGTTTTCGCCCATTTTGAGGACAAAACTTCAGAGTATTTTTTTAAGGGGATAAGAATGCTTATCAAGAGATCTGCATAGTGCTTTGAAATAGAGGGAGACTATACAGAAAAATAAAAAAGGTTTTGTAAATATATCTACTTGTTTTCATTGTTAGGCCGTACACTTTTGGACCGCACCTCGTATATTATATCATTTACTTCAGGAAAACGTAGATACGTACCTAATACTAAAATGCCTAATTGAAAAATAAAACTTACCTTATGGTCCCAAATCGCAGTTGGTCTAAAGGAGAACAGTTCAAAACCAGATCATTTATATACAAACATCGGCTATCTATCAAGACATTGCTTTTAAATCGACATTTAATGGAGTACTCACTTAGTCTAGCGGTGTGTAACTTATCTTAACGCTGCAACCAGGCTAATATTCTTGTATTTTGGCTTCCTTTCTGGGCGAAATGTTGACCCATCTAACGTAATAAAATAGTCTGCTCCTGGGCAAAGGTCGCCCTCAAAATTCTTAAAAGCAACGCCAATAATTTTCCATAAAGTGTCCATCGCGTGACGATTTTGGCCCACCTATCAGAATGCATCGCCTAAGTTATTTTAGTTAGCAACAATGGTCATGCTAGCAAATTCAAATGTGTAATCTTAAGTTTCTCACCTCTCTATCGACATAAAATACAATTTTTACAACAATTTTTTACTTATAATATTTGTAAAGTACACAGACAGATTACAATCTTACTCGTTAGTTGCTTATAAAACTAACTTGATTGTATTTATAAAAGAGTAATATAGAAATCTTCTGTCTTTGCAATGATCTTACTTATTCAAAATGCTTCAAAACTAACTCGTTGATTATGTTTTATTTAATTAGCACTTCTCGTAATAATCGAATTTGCTATTACTTACTGTACAATTTTAGGAAAGTTTGACCAACAGTAAAGTGGTTTGTGGTTTAGCGAAGTATAGTTTTAATGATATTTCGATTGATCTGACGGTTATAAAACATGTTGACAGATCTTTGAATAACTATACGGAGATCAGCTGATCTAGAGAAAAGATAGGTAAGTTGAATATTATCTACGTATTTAAAAGAAATAGTTTCTTAAGATACTCGTACTTTAAGATCTACCCTGTCTGTACACAACTAACGTGTTTTTATGGGCACGCGCCCGGATGGCGTAAGACACATGGTTCAATTCCTTGTCTTACACAGTTGCTATTTACAGGTGCAAATTCTATAATTAAGTTTGTATAGTGACAAAAACACTAAAGATAAAAATATAATTATTTATGACAAATTCTAATTTATTTTTCAGATTCTAAGATGCTGTACCTAATACTACTTCTTCTACCAGCTCTCAACTCCGCTGAAATCAGTGTCGAAATAGTAGCCGGAGACTCAAATTCTCCAAAGGTTGAATACTTCGGTGCCAGCGTTGAGATAATCAACGACCAAGACATTCAAACCTTCGGTCTCACAGACAGCAGACTCAAAGATGCTGCTGAAAGATTCTCTGGGGGAAGACCAGCTGATGTCTACCTAAAAAGCCCGACACCCTGGAACGATCTATACAAGACATACGGATGGTCCCAAGTGCAAAGAACTTTATACCCCAGAAGCGCTAAAGTCCTCGGAATTCGGAGCGAACCGGTCCTTCTGCAGACCAGCGATTTCATCAACAACAGCTCAGTAAAAACCACCTATAATGCAGCTGTAACTCAAGAAGTCCAAGACACCGTTTCCAATTCCTGGTCTGTTGGAGGTAATATGCAAGTAGAACAAGAAATCAACTACAAAGTCACTATTGGAGTCGGAGAAATGGGTGGTGCAACGAAATTTGGTTTTTCCTCCTCTTGGGGAAAAGAGACATCTAGGTCTAAAAGTATAACAGTAGGAGCAACTCAGGGAGTTCAGGTAGAATTGGAGCCGGGCCAAGCAGTGACCGCGTCGTTGCAAGCGACTCAAGGGACTATGGAAATTCAGGTGGATTACACTGCCAGTTTGGGAGGTCATCTCGCTTGCAACTATCCCGATGGATACAGAGGACATTACTTCTGGAGGTATGACCTGAATGCGGTGCAATCAGCTGGTAATTTGAGAAAGACGGTCGATTCCACTGAGATTATTAAGATCGGATTCTACTCCAATGCACGGGTAATAGTGACTGATAAATTAAAAATGCATACCTTAGCATCATTCGCTGCTGTTATCAATAAGATATAGGTCGATTGTAGGTTAATAATTAAGGTTGTGATATTAATGAATAATAAAGCTTCATGCAATTCCTTATTGTTGAATAAAGACAACATTATTTTTCGTGGTCATACCTTCATTCAATCTTGGTAAGTTCAAAAAAAAACCGGTTAAGTGCGTGTCGGACCCGCGCACTGAGGGTTCCGTGCCACCCTTAACTGAATTCAGAGTCCACTTACTTTCACTTAACGAAAACATCACAATATATTGTGACAGCAAAAATAACTTTGTTTTTCATAGTGTTTGTATGAAAGACAAAGTTATATTTGCGGTTGATAAAAATGTGCAATATCTCAAAAACTACTGGTTCGATCTCCTTCAAACCAATTTTCGTTGCAAGTTTTTGTTGAGATCTACATCATATATTTTTTTCAAAATTTTCACTTTCTTAGTTCAAAAGTTAGATGGGGGGGGACGCCCATTTTACCACTTTGGAAGCGTCTATATCTCAAACCTTACACTTTTAGAAAAAATGGTTTTAGAAACCTCAACATCATTTTCAAAGACCTATCCATAGCAACGACCTCTACGTTACACTAGACAGGCTGTTTAGAACAAATTTTGTGGTACGGTAAGTTTAGGCCAGATGGAGCATCTGCGTTTAGTCTGTTACCAGAAACTACCACGTCAAAACGTTCCTTACGTCAAAAGACGAATTAGATAAATTACGTAAATATGTGTTTATGTGCCCGTATTTTCACCTAGTTTGTCAGCGATAATTTTGTTAAATTGTTTGTAGTACCTAAATCTAAGTGATTCAATGATTAATTTGAGGCATAAAAGTAGTAATTTCAGTTTTCTCACAATTTCCATAGAAAACCAAAGATCAACCAAAAACAGACATGCCAAACAAAATTCTCATAGGTAGAAATGAATTAATTACTGTCTAATAAGAAAATCGGCCAATAGGATTTATTTGAGTTTATCTTATTTTAAAATGAATCATTTCGTTAAAAAGGAATGTCAAGATTGTTTACAATATTACAAGACTAGCAAAAAACTGACTTAAGGTAAAAATTTGTATGTTGTACTGACAGCAGTTGTATTGTTAGATAAGTATAAATAATGTTGTTATAATATTGGTAGGCATATATTGACCTTAATTATTTTTGAGGATCTAATATCAAATATTTTCATATTTAAAACATTACCTATCACTCGAATAAAAAATAAATAAACGAAAGTACTAATATCGAATCTTAGGCAGAAAACTAAAAACCAGCGACGTGTCATATCTGTTCGATTACTCTTTGCTACCTTTGACAGTTCAGTGTTGTTGTTGTAATGGCGATTGTCATGTTTGGGAGAAATGAAAAAAAAGGATCGATGTGATTTCTTTTTGAGTTTTTTAAGTTATTAATTTTCTCTAATACTTGAAAACGATTTAAAATATCATAATGTATTAAATGTATAAGCTTTAGTAGCTTAAGATTGACTTTCCTAAGAAGCACGACAATAATCCGCAATAAACAGGAGAAATTAAAAAATATTCAATGGCAACACTTCACTTCTGTCATTTTAGAAAATGTACCACAAAATTTGTTCTGAACAGCGTGTCTAGTAAAATACATATAAGTCTATGATCCATAGACACCCCTCACGCATAGGTTTGAGTAAAAAAAAATTTTTAGGTTTTAGTTTCATGTATGGGAGCCCCCCTTAAATATTATTTTTTCTTACTTTTTGTATCTGAATCGGAAAGCGGTAAACAAGATACACCTACTTACCAAGTTTCAGCTATGTGATGCGTATAGTTTCAGAATAAAGTGGCTGTGACATACGGACGGACAGACAGACAGACAGACAGACTTGACGAAACTATAAGGGTTCCGTTTTTTGCCATTCGGCTACGGATCCCTAAAAATATTCTAACTAAGGTAAGGAATAAATAAGTAAGCCCTGGTGTCGTAAAATGTAAATAACTGGTTATTGGGTTTAACTATCGGTCCTCCGCGACCACTGAATAGATAAATTTTATCTATTCAGTGTCCGCGACTACGGCCGCTCGTTATGAGTTGGCGTCGTGTGAGCGAATTGGTGGCTATAAAGTTTATAAAAGGCGATTGATTTTACTTAATAATTACTTCTGTACCTTATCAAGTTACCTGTATTGTGATATTTTCCTATGAAATGTGTGAATATTGTGTAAATAGGCTGAATACTAAACTTTTCAAAAAATCTGGAACTCTTTTTTTGAATCACTCGCTTCAAGATGGCGAGTGATTTTCGTTCGTAGATGAATTAAAAGTCAACGAAAATAACTTGTTTTCTAACGAAAAGTCACTCGCGTCAATATTACGAGTGCTTTTCGTTAGAAAACAAGTTATTTTCGTTGACTTTTAATCACTCGCCATCTTGAAGTGATTCGAAAATAGAGCTCCTGATCATGTTAAATTTATTCAACTAAAAACTTCCTAATTATCAGTTTTTTAATACTTTTACCTTTGCTAACTACCTAACTAAAGGAATTAGAAATTATAACAGAAAATAGAAAATAAATAATCGTTTATTCAGTCAACATTTACAGGCATTCAGAAATACAATTTCATTAACTCGGTACCGAGAGATCTGTCGTGAACGATAACTTTGGAGTTAGAATAAAATCCGATGTCGAGTACCTCACGGGAGACCACAGCGTTGCTCATCCCACCGCTGGACATGACCGCACGGACGTCCATGCTCCAGAAATGATGACCCTTGTACGTATTGCTGTAGTTCACAGCCGAAGATCCTGACAAACTGGCCATGTATTCCACCTCAACCTTGATAGACCCTCTGGTGGCTTCTAGCTCAGCGATCACTCCCTGTCCTGGCAGCAGGAGGATTTCCATAGCAGATGACGATCCAACAGTCACACTTTGGGACTTCTCAGTGTTTTTTCCCCATGAGGATGTGTAAGAGAATGATGTGGAACCACCGCCGACGACGCCTTCGATGTCGAAGCCGTAGTTGATCTCTTGTCCGACGTTCAAGTCGCCTCCCTTACTCCACGATGAAGATACACTGTTCTGAACTGTCTGAGAAATACCAACGTTGAATGTAGCTGGTTTCGTGCTGTTGTTCTCAAAGACTTGCCTCATCACGATCTGTGGTTGAGAAGAAATAGCTAAGATTTTGGCGCTGCGAGGTATGAGGGTTCTAGTGACCTGTTGCCATCCGTACGATTGGTACAGGTCTCCCCAAGGTGTTGGGCTTCTGAGGTAGGCGTCGTCAGGGCGTTTGCCGAAGTATGCTCGGACGGCGTCTTTGAGAGCTGAGTCCGATAGTTTGAAGGTGTTCCTTTCGCTGTCGCTGATGACTGCGACGTCGTTTCCGGAGAAGTAGACTTGAAGGTTCGGGTTTGCTGGGTTGAACTTGCCGGAAAGCTCGATCTCGATGCGAGCGAGGGTTAACGCTGGTAGGGCGAGAAGGATGAATAGGAATGCCATGATCTGAAAAGAGAGAAGTGTTTGTTAGTAATGGCATAAGTCAAGATGAAAGTTTTCTGGTTTGGTGCGATGGCTGAACGGATTTTGATAAAACGCTCGTTAGTGTGGATGTAATTTTTGGTCATTACTGAGGGTAAACTCTAGTTCTTGTTAAAGGTTCATTTAATACTTAAAGAGATCTCTACCCACTAGTTAACTAAGGGGACTGGAAAACATGTTCTACTGTAAAACAGTTACTGTTTTACGAAATGAGTTTAATACGAAAACTAACTTAATGAGATGTCTACCAGACAACTATGCTATGGAGCAATCTAAACTGAACGTAACAGCGTATTTTCAGTAGATTGAAATGTTAAAATTACAGGCAAAGTCAGGGGAGAAATAAGTTAAAAGTACGAAAAGTGGTACTTACTTTTTCAGCGTGTAGATCCGAAATCGAGTATACTTCTGGTTTACCGATGCACGAATGATTTTTATTTATTAGATTCGTATTTATACGAAACATTAATGTTGCGGCATTATCATAAATTCGCCATATGAAAAAGTCTGAAATTCGATGCAAAACTGCATACGACAAAATATGAATAAAAATAACGCTAAGAAGCTTGGTAACTTTATTAGACCATGATTTTTTTTTGTTCGTCTTGACGCTTCGTTTGTATGGTCATGCACGCTCTATATATAAGGGTAGTAACTGCCCTTTTCCAAAGAATGTTGCTGTTCAATCACAATGAGGTAGAAAATTACGGTTTTTACGGTTAAATTGTCAAATACTAGCACTTAACGTCTATACAGTTTGCAATAACAATATTTCACCAAGTCAATCTTAGTCAACATTTCTGTCTATACAAGGCAGTTGTTGTTTTACTTATTACAACTGTTTTTGTTAATTGTAGATGATTCTTGTATTTCTGTGATAAAATGTTGCAAATTATTTATGCTCTTAAAAATAAAACCACAGCCAAAGCTTCGTCATTTCATCAATCAGTAGGGGAGGGTGGGGTGATTACGGACAGTGGGTAATTGCGGACAGTACCTTGCCGGCTGACACAGTCCGCCCCGCCCCCCGCAACCTGTCTAGCGTGGCTCTTTCTGCTATCTTTAGTGCCTGGCAAGACGTCAACACAAGAGGCCACGCACCCGTTTCAAGGTAATAACGCTCGATCATTTTTGAGTACTTTCTTATAATATTTGGACATTTTCAGGAACGTGCAAACGAACCAATAACTGCTTTAGGTAAAAACTGTACTCACTGCCTAATAAGATGATATTTAAGTTTAAAAATATAACTAAAAAAACAAGAAGTGTAAAACCTAACCTATGTTTTTTTTGCTTCAAAACTTTTTAGAGCCGATGGGGTGATTGCGGACATTACCTTGGGCTTAATACGGACGTCTGTATTTAGCCAAATGGGTTGGGTAAAATAAGGACACATAACTTATCATAGTTCTATATACAACTATAAGTATATACTTATCACCGTTTCAGATGCATCGTGTATACAAAAGGAAAACGTAAAAAAATACACGATTGAAACTTTAAAAATAGCTATCAAGGATATTCCAGAAAGAGAAGATAAGTTTTAGAAAAGCCGAAGAAAAGTATAATTAAAAAATATTAATAAAAAGTATAATTTACAAACTATAAGAAAGTATAAGTCTACGCAAAGAACCAGAACGGAAGAAAAAGTTGGAAAATGGTGTCAAAAATCTTGTCAATTTTAATAATAATACAAATGAAAAATTATATTTATGTATTGAAGAATATCATTCACCCCTCCCCCCACTAAAAATTGGGTTATATGCCAAAATGGGGCACACGATAATTGCAATTGTGCAATTATCGTGTTATTTTTGTAAGGAGGAGTAGACTGGCCGCAATTGCCCCACCTGCTGTCCGTATTTACCCGTTTCCTACAGGGGAAATACGGACACCAAGGGTTTTGTTTTTTTAAGAAAAAATGTGTTTGATGATTTGATACTCATAGTTTTATAAGATGATTTTGTTAAGTATGGACCAAAGTATAAAATTTAATAAAGACAGACTGATTACCTTTGATACTTTATCTTTTATTGAAGGGTTTCCTTAAGTGTCCGCAATATCCCCACTCTCTTCTAACCACTAAACCTCGACTTACTTACTTTCAGAATATGTATTTTGCTGTTCGACTTGTAACATGTTTAACAAGTAAGTACTAACCAATGAATAATTCTATTAACTCGTCAAGTATGTGTGAACGAGACACAATAGAAATTCCATTATTATGCGACTCCCGGCAGTCGTTTGATACCTGACTGATTACGGAACATCATTTCGTATTAAGTATCTGGCAGATAGCACTAACCGGAACTTACTAGAACATTGTGAATCAGGACCTGAGTTAAACCAACTGTATCTATTACTTACCAAACGTTTGCAGCATGTAAACATTATCTAACTTATCCTTATTTATGTTTACTGACTGCAACACAACACAGCTGTGTTCAGCTACAGTTTTACGCATACAACAGCTGACTCGCCCAAAACTATGTGTTATTGTACATTTCCTCGAAAGTAGAGCTCGAAAATGCAGACCAAGTCATTTCGGGGACGACCTTTGTTACTTAGATCGCGAAATGCATGTTAAGTTGCGAAATGTGCTGAGAAAATAATGGTTTGAAATAACTAAACTAAGTTATTATTTGAATGTTAAAACTACCAAATAGTACCTAAATGATTGTGAAACATAATTTGTAAACTAGTTGATAAAAAAACCCGCCAAGTGCGAGTCGGACTCGCGCACTGAGGGTTCCGTGCCAACCTTAACTGAATTAGGGATTCCTACTTCCACTTAGCCAAAATACCACAATATTTTGTTGACCGCAAATATAACTTTGTTTTTCATAGTATTTGTATGAGGAACAAAGTTATATTTGCGGTTGTTGAAGATGTGCTATATCTCAAAACCTACTTGTTCGATTTTGCTCAAATCAATTTTTGTTGAAAGTATTTTTTAAGATCTACATTACGTATTTTTTTCAAAATGTATACTCGCTTAGTTTAAAAGTTAGATGGGGGGGACGCCCATTTTACGACTTTGGAAGCGCCTATCCCTCAAACGTGACACTTTTAGAGAAAATGGTTTTAGAAACCTCCATGTCATTTTAAAAGACCTATCCATAGACCCCACACGCACAGGTTTGTAAAAAAAAATTTAGGTTTCAGTTTCATGTATGATAGATAAATATTTTTATTTTTTCTATGAAAATCGTAAAGCGGTTAACAGGATACATCTACCTACCAAGTTTCAACTGTGTAATGCTAATAGTTTCAGAATAAAGTGGCTGTGACATACGGACAGACTTGACGAAACTATAAGGGTTCCGTTTTTTGCCATTCGGCTACGGAACCCTAAAAACCTTTTAGACGTCCTTTAGGCACTAACCTAACAAGAAATTATGAAGTTTCTTATTTATTAATGCATGCTATACTATGAGGATTTAATATTACTGAGTTAAAAGTAATATACTTATGATTTGGAATGTACAGAGGGTCTAACAGCATTATCTAAATTTCTCATTAAGGCTGTTTTGGAAGCTCCAACGCAACGAACTTTTGTATGGGACATCAAAATCTAAATATATTTTAATAGTTTTGACCAGCCGAAACAATTTCATATGGAAATTCGAACATTTTCATTTCCATGGTCTCAAAAAAAGTATGATCAGAAACACCCCTACAAAAGGATTTTAGTTTATTTTTGGCTGCTATTAACAAAATGTTTGCCAAAAATAAGATTAAGTCTTGATAAAACACTAAATATATTTAATGCATTACCAACCCCAGTATAGTTATACCAACAAAAACATTAATTAATAAATTAATTGAGGGTAGGTAGTTAAAAGTAATTTTTCAAAACTGTGAAATACCTACTATCCTTAGTCGAACCGTGACCACGAACTAGTAATGATGAAATTATCTTTATTTTTGAATTAATAACATGACATATTAACAGAATGTCACACTTAGGCATTAAGTCCGCCTAAGTAACAGTGAAGTATATGAAAGTAAATAATGTAATACGTAATCTAATCGTATACCTAGTGTTCTTGAAAACAACCCAAATTCATAATGGCGTGGCTTATGAGGCCTTGGTGATTGTGAATCGCGAACGCAACGGGAGGATTTGATTATGTTTTTATTGAGGTAAGTGTATAAATTATTAAAAGCTACACTATTAGGTGTCGATCCTGTGCCATGGTGAGTGTACTACGCCATAAAATAAGCGTTCCCCTGGTGTTGGGTAGCAGCAACATCAGTACTGGCAGAAGGCGGAAGATATAGAATATCATAAAAGGCTTGCGACTGGTCATTAAAAGGCTGAATACCCCCGGTTCTCAAACTACGGTGTGGAATGGAAAGCAAAAGGGAAACCAGCACACTATCTTCCCTCCTTAGTTTTGCGTTTTTTGTATTAAAAAAACACTTACCGACAAGAGCCTTGCTCCTAAATTTGATCATGATCAAGTCAATAACGCTTTTGTGTTTCGTTACATTTTAGTAGGTATAACTTGCCTTTCGTTAGTAAATATTTGACGAATAATACTTAGTATTCGTAATAACCCATAGCCGTCCTCGTTACTTTATGAATATTTATTGTTATTTTTATTCATGGATTTTCATATTCTAACGCGTTGAAATCTTTTGTACCGAAATCCCATTAAACACGCCATGCTAGGAATACAATTCGTTTTTCATAAGAAGTTAGACGTATTACCTTTAACTGAAAACGATTCAGTGCCAAATTGTTACCTTTTAACTAAAATACCATTCAGTAACGTTCTTGTAATGAAGGCTCAGTTGCACTAACTTGCTATGACCATAACATAACTAGAATGATACATTATTTGACGCTTGTTATTAACAGTTATATGGTGCAACCGAGCTTAGTTGTTGTACCTCATGCCTATCACACATTTTGCTTCCTGGAATATGAACTTTATATCCTACTAGATGACCCGGTGAACTTCGTACCACTTACTTAGATTTATGTAAAATGTAGTTAAAACTTAAGCCGAACAAAACGAATTAATATGACAAAACTACAGAAAATTCAAGTAAAGCACAAATTGATATAAAAACGGAAATTCGTCACTTCCAAAGGACACGGTCGACCCGCCATACATTGCTTGCCCCAAAAGTAAAAATCCATGCGTCACGACCAAAACTAATTTTATGGGTTCGTTTCTTCGCCTTTTAAAATAATATAAGCCGTAAATAGCGGGGTTTTCACATGAAACGAAATAAAATGTGTGGGGTCAATCTCTTGCACACTATTTAGAACAGGTCTTTCTAGATCATAGCGCCATCTGTGTCGAAAAACCGCCATCTAGGCCTCCAAAACTAAAACATAGAAAACTGCCCCGCTAGGGTGCGTAACGCGTGAAAATTACGATGACGCAAACAATAGCCAACGAAAAGAAGTTCCTTGTCACAGTTTTTTTTTTCAAGTTTTAGGAAGAGGTTAGTAGGTTTAAAGGTTAGTACCTATGGGAGGCAAACGTCATTTTACTTCTTAAAGTAGCGATTGCGAGCGCTTACTTATTTAACTAACTGCCAGTTCTATGACACAGTATGACACAATATGCCATTTCGTTAAGCGGTCGTCAATTTGCTAATAAGTGCTCGAAACCGCTATTTTCTGCCAAACACAACAATTGTTGGGGACAGGAAATTGTATTCAATCGTTGTCCTATTTTTTTTGTAGATTTATATGCCGCTAGATAAAAGCAAAGTAAATTAACAATATTGTATTAAAAATTCAATATATTTTTTGCAAAATGATATAGTCAAGTCTCTTAATGCTTTTCTTTAATCAAACATAAAACGACTCTGGGGCACGATACGACCGTGTCCTTTAAGAAGTAAGTTTTTTAAATGATCGAACCTGAGCTGGTTCCTAACAGCACACCAGGTTCGCCTCCTCCGTCCGATTTCCATGATCCAAATGTCTATCTCTAAAATATCTATTTAATATAGATGACCCGGTGAACTTCGTATCACTTCGTGTTGGGGCGGCCTAATAGTAGTTTAGTAATCTGGCAATACTGTCAGTGTCACTGTCACCTAACTTTTGAAGAAAAGATTGTTCAAATGTAAAAAAAAGAACTTATAGTGAACTTATAGTTTAACTCCTTAAAATGCATTGTCCCTTTTGTAATAAGTGGATGGAACGGCAGAACAAAAATAATAACTGTCCAGCAGGCCTAGGATGCACGCCGTGATAAAAATTTATCGAGGCATTTTAGCGCGTTTGTTTGTCAAAAATCGACATACCCGCAGTTGCTAACATGGCTGCCATGAAAGTCATGTCGTACTGTCAAAATTCGAAATATAACAAAATTATCATTGAACCCTAACATGCCACACATATTTTTACCGAATTTTGACATTTCGCCGTGTAACATTATCGTCCACCATTAGCGACGACGACAAATAAAAAAAAACATATTTAGAGCAAAAATATATGACTGAGTCGTGCCGCATTTTATCCTCGGCTCTCAAAAAACAATAAAGTGTAAAAATATTAAAAAGAAAGTCCCCGTGGAACATTTTTTATCCCTAACATATTTATTAATTTGAATTCATTATCTGTGGGCAATATTTGATATCATAGAGAAAGAAAAAATCTTCGCTTTAAAAAGAGCGTGCTACTTAGTGAAATTCTATAGGATTTGACAGCGAAAGACCATATGACAGCGATACCGTTTTCTAAGAAATAATGGATTTAGTGGATACGTCAAGTTTCCGTCGTTGGAATTTTTGAAAAATTATGAATGGATATAATTATAATTTAAGTTTTGTATAACAATTTCAGATGAAATGACTTGTGCTTTCAGCGACTGTGAAGTGCGCCGAGGATACAATCCCGAAAATCATACTTTCCACCAGTAAATATGAATCATTGATAAAAATTTTAATTCCAAATTTTATAAAATTTGTGAGTGAAATCGACTCCGATGCCAAATTGTACAGTAAATTTAGGACTTCCTTTGTGATTTGCAGCCATATATCAAAGTTTCCAATAGATTAATTCAGATATTTTCAGTAAAATAAGAAACCGTTTCTTTACACTAGGGCTTGACTAAATGATGACGTCATCAGTATCGATAAATTTTTTGACTGATTTTTTTAGGTAACCGTAATTCTTGCACAGCTTCTTCTCAGCACTGGCCCACACAACTGGCCCGAAGCTGTGCTTTGGTAAGGTCTATGTTGGAACGTGTATAAGTGCTTCTAGCAAGTCTTCATACATAAATAAATAAATATGTAATTTAACAAAAATGAGGTTGTCTTGTTTATCAAATAAAAAGTATTATGTAAGTAAAAGTGCATTAATTTAATTATTTTTGTTTCAATTTACATGATTTATCGTAACCTCGTCGATAAAACTTGGACCACCATAAGATACACATCACTATTGAACGCACACATGTAAAGTAACTTTTTGGTTACGCTGAAAATCCGCGTTTGTCATTCTATACTATACTACTTTCTATGTTTGATATACTCTTACTAATCTGTGGGCAATATCGAGTCAATCTGTCATTGTGTCAAGTTGATCATTTTGAGCCAAATCTGACATAAAATTGAGTGAATGGTTAGAAATTGACATATCTCGTTATCGTTGTGGATAAATTTGTCCAATGTGGTTGGCATGTTAAGGAATATGATAAAATAGCATAGATCGACTAATTTTGTCATGTCGATCGAAAGACATAGTGTGTCGTGCATGTTAGGCCTTCTGGTTGTAATAAAATACTACTAAGATGTGACGACTGCTACATCATAATCGGTAACATTCTGTTGCCAGTACTAAAATATACTAAAAAAAATTAAATTATACCAAAAATCTACTAAATTAAATCATTAATTTTATTGCATTTGATAATTATAACAAAAAAAAATAACAAATATTCAAATTCTACCATTAGCGACGACGACAAATAAAAAACAACATATTTAAAGCAAAAATATATGACTGAGTCGTGCCATATTTTATCCTAGGCTATCAAAAAACAATGAAGTGTAAAAATATTGAAAAGAAAGTCCCCGTGGAACATATTTATTAATTTGAATTCATTATCTTTGGGCAATATTAGATATACTCTTACTAATCTGTGGGCAATATCGAGTCAATCTGTCATTGTGTCAAGTTGATCATTTTGAGCCAAATCTGACATTAAATTGAGTGAATGGTTAGAAATTGACATATCTCGTTATCGTTGTGGATAAATTTGTCCAATGTGGTTGGCATGTTAGGGAATATGATAAAATAGCATTGATCGATTAATTTTGTCATGTCGATCGAAAGTATTATATTTTTAAAATTTAAATACATGATGTTATGAGCAAAGTTGATATTATGTTGTCGATTCAAAAGTCTTGTTTTAATGCGTTCTTCAATTCGAGTGGAACCGAGACTACAAATACCGTCAAATGTTTGACAGAAAGTAAGTGGTCAACTTTTATAAGGGAAAATGGAATTGTCGTTTTACTCTATCTTTCTCGCAATTTTTCGTATTTGCTCACCGTTTAGACCTACCCTGGCCTACGACAAACATTTTAAAACCAAAATCAGCTCAATCGGCCCAGCCGTTCTGGAGTTTTAATCAGACTAACGAACATCAATTCATTTTTATTTATATAGATTCGGAGCGGCGACAAATTAAACAAAGTAAAAATCATAAAAAACGGTCCACCCTACTCGTTGATTATAATTAAAATAATCTATCCAACACATTTTTTTTTATTCGGTCCAGTACGAGTAGTTCCTGATATAAAAGCGCGTTCAAACAAACAATTTCTTTAGCTTTATAATATTAGTATAGATAGATAGAAGAAAAAAATATAGATAAAGAAGAAGAAAAGATTGATAGATATTAAAAGAAGGATTAACTAACCATAACTATTAGTGTAACTAATGAGTTTTTAATATGGAATTTGATAGAGCCGAGAAATTATTACGAAGTAAGTATTACAATGACCGGTTATTGCTTGATTTGTCGGTAGAGTCAGCATATTTGGCCTGACGCTTGACGACAATATTTTAGTTTGCAAATAATATTTTGCTGCTAACTACGACCTTTTTACATAATACAGGGTGAAAACTATGTTGTTTATAGTTTTGTAAGACAAAGAATTAACAGAGCAATCGGTCTATAAATTTGAAAGAAAGAAAGAAAACATTTTTATTTGGTACACATCAAATTACAAACATAATAGAAAAACAAAAGTAAAACCATAATTCTGAAGACATTAACTTAAAATACAAAACAAAAAAATAAAATACAATTACGATGTGTAACCAAAATGGTCCCCACTCAGCTCTTTGCCATGGCAAGCCAGTGGCGCTGGTTTTCTGTGCAAATTCGGTATTTAGTGACTTTTTGAACGCCATAGACACTTATTTTAATTACAAGAAACTTAATACAGGAAGTTATGAAGGCACTAAATAATTTAAAATTATAATGAAAGAAATAATACTTGATGATGATCCAACTCGCAAGCTTATCTTACTAAGGTCCGATTCATCAATGATCAAAAAAAAATAACAGACTAATAAATTATAATGCGAGAGATTTAAAAAATACAGTTGTTATTATTGTATTATTTGTTTTTAAAATTACGTATGTTTGCTGACAATTAGTTGACGTTTTGAAAATAGCCATATTGTATTTTGTTCGACGAATATTTTTGATCTGATTATTGAAATATTATCAGCCCTATAAGATAAATAATTCTTTTAGCTTTTAAAACTATTCAATATCTTACTCACTTCTTTCGAGTTGATTATTTTTGACACCCTGTATAATCCAGTGTTTACGAAGTATATAAAACAATAACTCATAGTGCAAGAAAGTTAGTGTTCCTGTATCATTCTGCGAAAAAAGTAAGTTGACGTTTTTAATTACTTTATTTAAATTAATTGAGTTTTAATTTATAAATAACCTCTCAGTTACAGTAATTTTTAAATATCATCATCCCTTTCTTGTCTTATCTAATAAAAGATAAGCGAATATATTTAAAATTGCCTTTTAGTTTCTATAGAAATTAATAAGTCTTATTGATGCGCCCAACTAATTACTCTATTGAAAACCTTAAACTCAACGCCAGCTCTCTCGTAAAGCTTCCATAAAGTCCTAACCCGAACAAAACTCTTTCAATGCTTTCTCTATTTCGGTGACCTAACTAATAATTTCTCAATCTTTCCAGACACGACCATGGCCTTCAAACTGTTCACGCTGCTCCTCCTGGTGCCGATCATCGCTGCCAACATCGAAATCAACATCCTAGCGTCTGACAACGAAGCCGAAAGGTCCGTGGAAATATCCGGAACCAACGTGGACATCATCAGCGACACAGAAAGGAACACCTTCCAACTGTCTGACAGCAATTTGAAGAGAGCGATCGGCGATTATTTCGGCAAACGCCCCGATGACGCGTTTCTCCGATCCCCGACCCCTTGGGGTGATCTTTACTCAACATACAACTGGCCCCAAGTGAGCAGATCCTTAACTCCTCAACGCGCTCGCATTCTCGAAGTTTCTTCACAACCAGCTATCATTCTGACCCAAGTTTTCAAGAACAACAGCACGAAACCAGCCACATTCAAAGCTAACATCAATCAAGAAGTCCAGAATACTGTTTCGACAACCTGGACGAAGGGAGGCGATTTGACAGTCAAACAAGAGATCAAATACGGTTTTGACATTAAAGTGGCATCAGTCACAGGAAAGACATCGTTTTCTTACTCATCTAAGTGGGGAGAAGGAGTGACTAAGTCGGAATCAGTGACTGTTGGCTCTGAATCTGGTGTTACGATAACTTTGGAGCCGAATCAAAGCGTGGTAGCTGAGTTGTATGCGACTAGAGGGTCGATGAAGATCCAGGTGGATTACGAAGCGGAGTTGTCTGGAAGCACGGCGGTCAACTACAAGAACACGTACAAAGGACACCACTTCTGGGCGCTGGACATCAACGCGGTTATGAGAGGCGCGCTTAATGCTGCGCAGTCTACGGAAGTCATCAAGCTGGGATACTATTCCGACTCAAGAGTCGTTATCAAAGACACAAGGACCAATTATGTTCTGTATTCATTGCCGATGGAAATGTACTAATATTAAATGATTTTGTAAATAAATTGATGTCAAACCGTCATTATTGTTAATTTCTAAAGCTGCCCCATTTAGGCTCGGTTACTCCATCTTCTTAACTTTAACTCACTAAGTGGGACTTGCGCATGATGATTTAACCCAGGATTACGCTAATCGTGAATTAAATCATCATTCTGTCCCTGTCAGTTTATTTGACGTTGACAGAGACAGAATGATGATTTAATCAAGGGTTAGCGTAAACCTCGGTTAAGCCATCATGCGCAAGTGGGCCTAAGTTAGTTAAAGTTAAGGAAATGGTTAGTTTAACCAAAACAAATAAAATATGTAGGTAATTAAATTAAGTAGATGGTGAAACTAATCCTAAGTTTAACCAATACCGTAACCAGTGAGTAATGTAACTATGTAAGTACAGCCAATAAAAGCTAGGAATATCATGTAACTGAAGCTAGGTTGATAGTTAAAGTTCCTTGGAGCAACTGTAGGTACCTTAGGATATGGTTAATGTCAAGAATACGATGCTACTGAACCTTTAAGTATTTTTTTGTAGTACTAATATAACTGAGGCTCACTTGCAAAAACATAAGTAGTTAAATGCCTTTGATAATTAACGAAAGTTGGTGCAACTGAACCCCTGGTTATGGTTACAGTTAGTATGGTGCTACAACCACATCTTAAGTACTACAACGATTTTGTAAATAAATTGATCGATTTTGTAAATAAATTGACCCAAATCTAAACGCCTATGTTACTATTTCATCCCTTTAGTTAGGTTTGACTTTCATAAAGTAAGTACCTATTTTTTTTTTCATTAAATAGGTAGGTAGAAACTTAGACTAAGTAGATATGACTAACGTCCAGTTGCACCTGCTAACTTTAACAGATGATAACAACTATAAAACATAATTTATGATTAGTTTTTACTTTAACATAAGTTAAGCACTGTCCAACATGATTTACGGTTAGTAAAGCCAAAGATGGTTACCTCAACTTCATCAAATAAGTCACAGACAATCTAGGCTCAGTCAGTAACATCATTTTACTAAACCTATAATGAATTTTAAATATTAGTAGTTCAGTAATACTTACTTCTTACTAGGGTGACTCAGCGACCCAAAGTGGCCTCGGACACCAGATCACGCCATGTATCTCGGTCTTGCGATAGTTCTTGCCAGTCGCTATGGCCGAGGTTGAGCAGGTCTTGAGCTACAGCGTCCTTCCAGCGGTACCTAGGACGTCCAACCGGGCGCCTCCCATTTGGTTGTCCCAGGTACGCTCTCTTCACGGCGCGATCCTCTTCCATTTTCTCCAAGTGCCATCGAAGCCTAGCTGCTTTGGTCTCTCCAATAATGTAAGGTTCGGACACTAGCTGCCTTACCACAAATAATTAAACAAGGTTTCGAACACTGTTTAAATATAATATGGCTAGTATAAAATCAACGTCAATCAAGTCAAATGACATAAGGGTGACATACATTTTATTTTAGCCGCATAACATTTAAACAGTTGTTTAAACCTTGTTTATTCATTTGTGGTAAGGCCTTAGGTCTTCAATCTCCATGTTCTTCCTGACTCTATACCTCCCATCTGAGTATTTCAGTAATGGTGCAACAGTAAGTACCTAACTTTTAAAGTATTATATTATCTGTGCATTTGTTATCATTAGGCTCGATTGTACCATCTTGTCTCTTATAGTACCTAAAAGTTCAATATTTGCCAATTTTATACTATTCTACTATATAAAAATAAGTCGGGTTTTCCTTCCTGACGCTATAACTCCAGAACGAACGAAACGATTTCCACGGTTTTGCATTCGTTGGAAAGGTCTCGGGCTCCGTGAGGTTTATAGCAAAGAAAATTCCCATAAAACGGGGCCGGGGCGGGACGGGGCTGGGGGCAAAACGAAGTTCGCTGGGACCGCTAGTCTACTATATAAAAATAAGTTGGGTTTTCCTTCCTGACGCTATAACTCCAGAACACGCGAACCGATTTCCGTGGTTTTGCATTCGTTGGAAAGGTCTCGGGCTCCGTGAGGTTTATAGCAAAGAAAATTCCCCTGGGGATGGGGTGGGACGGGGCTGGGGGTTAACCGAAGTTCGCTGGGACCGCTAGTAATATTATAAAGCTAAAGAGTTTGTTTGTTTGAACACGCTAATCTCAGGAACTACTGAACCGATTTTTAAAAAAATGTTGGAAAGCTTATTTAGCGGGGGAGGCTTTAGCTTTAGTTAGGCTAATATCACGTTGCGAAAGGGGACTGCTAGTTTTATGTATTTAGATCGAAAATCAGCACAAAAAGTTGTTGTCATAGCACAGGTGTACCTTTAATATTGACTATAACGAAAGTTTGCAATATTACTGTTTGATTGAGCTTAAACTTGAGTAGCTTTATAGCAGAACAAAACTCAGGGTACTTTAATAAATAAAACAATCTTATTAATTTAACAACACACTTGTTTTGAAAATTACAAAATAACCGTAAAACTAAACTGCGAGTCGCTTATGCCTAGATTATTTTTACAATACAAGTAACGCGCTGTTTATATAAACAAATACGATAATTAAATAAATAACTAAATGTTAATGAATACATGGGTATATGTGTAATAATTAATTTATTCAATCTTTATGAGTTTTTAAATCTTCGATTAACTACGTCTGTGGATATTATCTTTGTCTATTTACAACTCTATCAAACTCGGATGATTTTGACGCGTTTTGCATACATTATTATAACGTAATTTTTATGAGTTTTCATGATGAAATTTTTACGATGTCCTTTAGGGTTCCGTTCCCAAAGGGTGAAAACGGGACCCTATTACTAAGACTTTGCTGTCTGTCCGTCCTTCTGTCTGTCTATCACCAGGCTGTAGCTATCTCAAGAAGGGCTATAGCTAGACTTGGCATTTTCACAAATCATGTATTTTTTTGCCGCTATAACAAAATATTAAAAACAAAATAAAAACAATATCAACAATCGCGATATATCAATTGTACGGAACCCTTCATGCGTGAGTCCGACTTGCACTTGGCCGGATTTTACACTTGTTTTAGTCCGCGTTATTAAAACAACCCGAGTTTGACAAAAGTTAACTTGAGCTCGTGCCATTTATGCTTTAAAAAAATATTTCGGCGTGCTTATATCTAAAAATTCAAGAAGCTGATCTAAGATTTAAAAATTCATTTTAACTAAAATAGGACTATACATGAGGGCAAATAAAGAAATAATATATATATTTTTAAAAATGCTGGACATGTAATTTTATGTTGTTTATTTACAGGTACCTACGCACTTAGTGTACGTTATTTGTGTGATGATGATGAACACTGTCAAAAATCAGTCCAATCTACGTGTTAGATTTTTGTATAAATAAAAGTTGCGTAATTATTGCATTTAAAAACAAGATAGGTTTTTAATGAAAATTAATATTAGTTTTAGCAAAACTTGATTTTATTATAAGATTTTGAACTTTCGCGTTGCGTTTCGAATTAGACTTGCCTTTATTAGTTTGAAATAATAGGTACCTAATAAAATTCGATTTAAAAACAAAACTGGTTTATATTCTTAAAATGCTTATTTGGTAATGATTTCAAAGTATCCGATTTGCAACATCATAAAATGAGTTACGAAGCATTCTAAATTTGGCAGTATTTATAGATTTAATTTAAATAAGTATACAGTGTTTTTTTTACAACATCGAATGTATGTGTAATGGGTATGGATATAATTAAATATCTATACTAGTAATACATACATCATATTGATATTATTTATACTTACAAGATATGGTAGACATAGGAAGCATTTATTTAAAATCACAAATTCTGATAATGCCTCATAATTATTTGATTATTTAAACTTTAAAAAGATAGGCATAACAACAATTTGAACGTACGTCTTTAACAGTCCTAAATAGTTTTTTTGTAAATGTTGGAATATTTAAAACCATTCTCCTCATTATTAATTTTATTTCTGTAGATTGTCAATAAAATAAATAAATTATGAGGTCCGATGCCAATAACACAAAGGATATGTCAATAAAATTAATAATATCTTATTTATTGTGTTGTTAAAATTTATTTATGCAAATGACTACTTAAGATAAAACTTTGATGTCCTGTATTTTTACGACGTTATTATCAAATTTAAATAAAAAAATCGGTTTTGTTGTATTCATGAAAATTTTCTAACTTTTATTCAATTGTCAGGGTGGTAGTTGGTACGAGTATTTTATTAAATAGATCTTACAAATGTTCTTTTGATTCCGTGTATTTCAACTATACCCCAGTACCACAGGTATTTACAAAGAGATATTTTTTTTATGAAATTTAATAATTTTATTTGTAGGTCTCCAAAGTTTGTTAACCTTTACAACATTATAATATCGCCATTTGACTTTCATTAACATACGCATTATCACATGTTTTAAAATGTTTACGCATAGTGATTGTGAGTTAGATTTATTAAATAATTTTAAATAAATTACTTTAATTACATAATTATAATAGTGTATTTACATATTAAAATGCTGACTATTTATTTACAGAAATTGTGAAACTTTTCATATGTAGATATACTTCAGAAATCAGAACTGAAGATTCCCAAACGAACGTACAATATCAGATTGTCAGATTATTATTGCTACTATCCATAGTATAATTATTTGTATTTTCAGTATCATTTTTATTTCACAATTTCCGCAAAAATACAATCAATTCACTGAGCCATTAAAACTAGTAGGGTCTCATTTGATGGTACTGCAAATAAGATGACGGATGCTCGAGAGGGAATACAGCAGTGGTTCCTGTGTTTTCAGTATCTTTTTAAATCCGCAAAAGTAAATGTATCTTTCACTTGTAAATAAATGGAAAGAGAAAGACTACAAAGTTTGAGACCGTTAAACTAAGCTGTCAGTTGCTAAGAAAATTCAAGAATACAGTCAATTTTGCGGGAACATTAAAAGGTCGCTACTAAATTGTCTATCAAACAATGTTGGACTACACCAAACTAGGTACATTTAAAAAATCTGAGGAACTGACAGTGCAGTTTAAAATTTCTAAATCATTGTAGTCTGTCTCTTTTCATTTAATTAGCAAACATAGATTTACACTAGTTTTAAAAGTCCGTTGCATGCCCAAATTCAGCCTACTAAGCCAATTTGACTAGTAGGGTCACGTATGGTGATATTGCAAGTGCGCTAATGGATGCTCGTAGAGGGGGTACAGCGGCTGCGGGGGGTGAGGGGGCACCACGTGGGGCTGCGACGGATGCGCGGGCGCATCACTGTCGTCGTCGGTTGAGGAGTCTAGCTGCTTGTCGCCGGTGCCGCCACTGGAAAGAGAGATAGTTGATGTTAGAGATTTGAGTCTTGAAAATTGGTCGTAGTGATACTTGGACTGGGTTAGCATAATCATTTACAGTCGTAGGACGTTCACTGCTGAACATAGGTCTCCGTCATAGTTTTCAATAGCGACCGATTGCAAACGGTCTACTACACCCAGTTCGATCCTGCGATTTTTACCAAGTGGTCTGCCCATCTTGCTGAGAGTTTGGGTGAGCTAGCTTCATCTTCGTCCCTGTCTTTGCCTTCGGTATAGTCTAGAGAAATAAACAAATAACACATGAACGATACAAATACTATAGACGAAAGGTGTTCGCACTCGCCTCACAGATACTAGTAGATTTATAACAGATACATAGAGCTTCCTAGAGTAGGCCTGTGCCTTAGGAGAGTACTCCTAGTATCTTAAGAAAATGTATGGCCGTAACAATTTTTCTACTTTAAAAACGTTATAAAGTTACAGTACCTACTATTAGCTATGCCGTATACAATGTGAGGAATCTATGAAATTTCTTTTTTTATTTTATCACTATCTAAAAATACCAGCTGTTTTTTTTTGTCAGTCCCAAACAAAGTCCTTTAGACCATAACGGCCGTGTCTACGTCAAAACAATATTCATTCATCTATCGTGCTTTCTGAGAAGCCACAGAACGTTCCTGTTTTATTTGGGTGGGATATAAAGTAGTCGTGTCCAATCAACCCAAAGCACATTGTGACGTCCGAGACTCGACAGCTGGTAACCCGACACGACGCCATCTTGAAACGTATATCTAGCCATAGACAAGATTGAGACTGGCTGGTAAGAAACCTTGTTTCTGCTTTGTTTTGATGAGGATTTGTATATTTTTTTTTCAGTAAGTTGGTTCGGCCAACCAAGAATTGTTTGAGAATTGATACGAAAGCTTAATGATTATTGTTTCAGGGCTTTTTGTTAATCTTATTTATAAATAACCTCCGTCTTATTATGACTAAAAGTAACAGTCTGTTTGAACTTTATGATAAAAGAAGATGAAGAAAACTTGGTAAGTCTTATATTTATTTTATTGTCACCTCAATCTTGATTTTCATTCCTGAAACCCAGTATCATGACACGTTGATAAAAGTTCTATAATCCTATACATTACAACAAGAAATACGATCTATCTACTTCTACAAAAGTTGTCTCCTTACATAATAATGTTTTTTAGTCTCCATTACCCAATGTGTGGCCTAAAGATATTAAAACGTAACTTGTCTATGTTTTAAGAGGGTTGGATTTCTGTATTGAAACAATAACTAAACAAACAAAAACTAATCTTAGACGTACTTCATCCACCTGGCAAATGTCAAAGAATGGGGTCGACGATCGCGTTGAGATCAAAGCGTCAACGCTATTAGTCACGTAGCGACTTGCGCTGCGATAATCAAACTTTAATTTTGATAATTAATGATTCACGCAAAACAATTTAATGATGAACTGACTTAAGAGTATTATTAATTTAATAACAAATTAGATTCAGACTAATGAATCAGGAAGATAATCTTATGAAAAATAAGCGGTATGTTAATTAAAGTTGTCATGTAAGAATGCAAGTTTTGAATTTTGATGTTGATCAAAATTGGTAATAAAAAGATAAAAATTTGATGAGCAAATCTAGAAGAGATAAGATAATTATGCTAATAGTTAAGTGACAACTGGATATCAATCATCTACGTATTAACTACTCTATATCTAAGACATTATAAGCTCTAAAATAAAACTCTACAATCTAGATGATATTACTAGAGTTTGTTGGAAAAGTTCATCAATTGATTATGTAACAAATGCATTCCATACTCAAACCAACAAAGCTATTCGTAAATATACGATCTTCCTAATTCTTTAACGAGTTTCGGAAGCAGAAACAAAAATAGCAACATTTAGCCGCCCTTAATTAAAACTCCACGGTGCATTTAACTTTTTGAATGTGACTACAGAGTTCGTTGTTCTTTTTTTTCGACGGCGGTGATCTTGGCATCGTAATCATTCAGCCGGGGTCTTACACATCATCGGTTCCAAACAGGATTTAGAGATTTAGACGTTTCTGCACATTGTGTCGGCAAAAAAAATATACAAAAAGGTCGCCTTTTTGAGCCCATTTTGTAATGCAATACGGACTTGTGTTCTGGTGGAAGAATAGATAATTGCTGTTAAATAAGTGTGATTAATAAAATGGGAATTGGCTCCTTTTTATGGTTGATCAAGTACATCTTGATTATGGAATAAAATAATATTTCCAAAGTAAAAAATAGCAATATCGAAACCAATGTTCGTCAGTTACAATGAAATTCATTGAAAATATAATGGCTTTAAATAAAAATACTCTCAATAAAGGAGTAATTGGGCTTGCAAGATTTTATGTCATTCAAAATTCTTATCAAATCTGTAAAGCTATAAAACTCCCTAAAACTCAATAACCTCATAGTAATTCAACACTTATTCCACTACTTTAAAGACGGAAATGCAGCTACACTCATTAAATATCTGTTCGTCAAAATAAAACAGTACTTAATAATAATATAACGTCCCGAGTACATCCCTGTGCGCTTTTAGGCCACAGATGTGGGGATATCGGATTACATAGCGTCGACTCGCTTCGTCGCGCGTGAGCTGTCTCGCTCGCACGAGAATCGTGTTGGCCTCTTTTCAGTGGACGCAGTGAAAACTCTTTGGATTAATCATTGTTCTTAATGGTTGCACAAAACTTTTTCGTAAGTGTCATAATCTGGCGAAAAATTGTAGTTACATTGAAACGAAACAAGTAATTTTACCATTCCGAAATTCTTTAAAATAAATTCATGAAAACATCGATACTTCGAAGAAGTAGTATCAATAATTTTTTTACAATAAAACCTAGAGATATAATAATTTTCTTTCTGCTAGAATCAAGGATGGTACTTATTGTTGTATTTTAAATATCGATCATTATAAAATAAAACGTTTTGTTACTTATTTTCATTTTCAAACAATGCAATTTAATTTTAAAATAAAATACAAAAGCAACGAACTTTAAAACAACCATAGACATAGATAATACATATTCTGTGTACCACAGACAATAAAAGGGGAGTACTACGTTTGCCTATCCATTTGCCAGGCTTCGGAAACCTGATATGCCGACTGTACATCGTGGTTACAACGCACAAGCTAAATTCAACCACATTTTGAGGTTATAAAGTTCAAAATGAATTGGTGAATAGTAAGTCTCTCTTATACCATTAAATTGGAGTGGAAATGGGCATAAATTCAATATTTTGCAGACAAAACGCTCGTTAGTGCTTGTAACGAAGCTATTTTCAATGTTTTCCTATTTTGAGTTTGAGTTCACCGACTTTTGGCATCGATACACCGTACACAATGACCCTTGGTTAATGTTATAGTTACGGCTGTAGTAGTTTTAGTTTAACTAAGCCTATATTAACCTTAAAGAAGCGGTATACCTTTAGTCGATAAGTAGGAACTACCTACACAGGTATCTCAGCGGACTTAGAAAAGGCCCTTGCGCAAGTCCTTACAATGTAATCTTAGAGGACCTAGAAACTATCCTTGGTTAAGTTATTACGCAATAGTTACTAGTAGAACAGGTGAAGGACAAGACATTCGCAATTATAATATGTTTGAGCATGGAAAATAGAGATAGTTTAAATTAATGACGTTGTCATAAGCCTTCGTCTTTGTTTCAAGTGATTCTCTCTCAGTATCTATGGTTAAAAATTACCTACCTGCAATGGTATGTAAGTAGTTATCATTTCAATTTAATCCATCTTATTGATACCTTATTTTGAATCTTTGTAGGTACTACAACTTAATTTAAAAATGAGTAACAAATTACAAAGTAACAATCTTTATAGCACCCAGACAGACAGACAATTTATGAACATGTCAATGGGTAGTTAATATTAAAATAAACAAGTGGGACCTACCGCGCATGCGCTGTAAAAGATGGCGTCGTATGACATGTCACAGACAGTGCGTTAAGTTACCAAATAAAAAAAACAGTTTTGACTGTTTTAACAAGTTAATGTTTTTGGAATCTCAGAGAATGCTTTTTAGGCGTTTTTATGACATAAAGAATTTTACACTTCCTGACTTTGTCAAGTTTCCTCTTAAACATTCATTTTCTGTCAAAATTAAAAACTTTACAATAGCATACTATGAGCACTCTGGTTTCCCTTCAAAACGCATCTTTCGCATACTATGAGGGACTAAATTATACTACAGGTACTGCAAAAGGTTTATATTACAGTTACTTGTTAAACAACGCAGTGAAAAATGTTTACTATTTTTATTCCATTTTAAAATTCACCAACTTTTTATTTCATCAACGCGGCAACGTTTATTAAATGTATGAGTAATATCTTTTTTAAAATTTAAAATTTTCGTAACAGAAATTCATTTACATTAAAGTTATGGTTACGCTTTAATTTCATTTCCTCCGAAATCTTTCAAATTATCTACCGAATGTTAAATGATTTAGTGAATGCTCCATAATCATTTTGACTACAAATTGTGAATTCACAAATACTATCCATCTCCGATCTGTACCATAGATAAGACAAACGCGTCTGTTTTCGAATGAACCCTTTTTTTGTATCGTAAGTCGCACAGATGGTCTGTTGAGTCGCTGGCAGATCTCAAACGGATTTAGATAAGGCTGTTTTTAGTTCTTTCTGTGTGGTTAATGTGGTAATAGTCATATTAAAAGTAGGGCAATGGTTAAAATCGATGTTATAATAAGATTTAGATTGTAATGACAATAAATGTGTGAGAGTTTGAAACGAGCTTAAGAGGATCGTGTGCGCGCAAGCTTCCATACAATAAGAGAAAACGTTTTCCACCCCATAAACGTTGTCTGATTTTGACAATTTTTATACATGTTCTCTAACATACTTTAGAAAACTATGGTCGTACTTTTTTTTAATATTGTATGTTTCTAAAAATATAAGAATCTTATATAATTCACTTTTTGACTAAAAAATCTCTTCGGAATTTCGTCTCGTTAATTTTTAACTAATCAAGCCGTTACACAAAAAATTGTAGACGTACAAACGTAGTTTAGGATGTATGAAAACGAATGAGACAAAATTTGCCTCATTCCATAAAGGTTTACGGGTAGGAAAACGTTTTCCCCCGCAAGCATATTTCGACCGTTGGCGTTTGAAATGTATGAAAACTCGCTGCGCTACGCCTGCACACGATCCTCTTAATGTGTTGACTTAGTTTGACTTCGTAGGCATATTAGCAGATTAAAAGACGTCTGGAACAGTTTAGCGCTCCTGATTACTGAACCAGCGGTCGCGGGTTTGTATCCCGATAGGGGATAATGTTTGTGTGACGAGTCACGAGCACAATCATTTGTACATAAGTCATGGATGTTATATGTAGAGAGAAAATTCTGATGCTGCTTAAAGTAATGTGCGGTAGAGTTGAGAAGATGCATTTTGTGTCCGACCTCTTTATATTAGATCATCATCACCAATAAATCAAAATAATTATATACATATTATTTATTTATTTTTCTCTTTCTCTATTTAGCTAGGTAGATAATGTGTGAGTTGTTTAAATAAATAATTAATTTAGATCTTGATTAGTGTAGGACTTAAGTAGTTTCACTTTTCTTGAGGCATATACTAATAAAAAGTCACTGCCTCCAAATCGCCTTGCAAGCTCGCAACTTGCAAGCGGTTGCCAAACGCTGAATCGTAACAAAAACAAAAACACGGTCATACAATATTGCTAAGACGCAGCGGTGTCAGCATTTGACAAGTCTGTGTCATATTGGGTGACGAGAGCTGACATAGCGTGTTTATGTTACAGGTAGAGTGATAATGTAGACATTTGATGAAATGCCCTTATGCAATGAGCAGTTTGCTCCCATCGTTTTACAGCTCCCACTAGGTGGCGTTAGGGTCACTAGGGTGTTTCTCTTCGAATCAGAAATGAGGAGATTCGTAAAAGAACTAAGGTTACGGACATAGCCCTGAGAATCAGTAAGCTCAAGTGGCAGTGGGCAGGGCACATAGGATAAAGATAAAGATAAAGATAAAGATAAAGATAAAGATAAAGAATTTTTATTTGTCAGACATGAGTAGTTATGCATGCAGATGTTATTAAATAATTGTTGGTGCTACATGTCTTGCCTTCCGGCGTACAAATATTAAAAGTTAAATTATTGCTTGGCCAGTTACACAATAGTGATTTATAGTCATACAATGGCAAGGTCAACAGTTAAAATCAATCAATAGTTAATCAGTCAATAGTTAATATCAATTATATCATAAAAAAAAAAAAAAAATCATTTAATACAAATAGGTATGTCAATAGTTAAATTGTATATATAAAAAAAAAAAAAAATTATATTATATTATTAGGTATTATTCACCTCTGGATTTATAGTTCATCGTTAAAAAAGTCAATAAGGGCATAATAGCATTTTTGTTTTAACATTAAAGTTAATTTTTGCTTAAATAGTTTTGTGTTAAGAGTTTTGACTTCTTTTGGGAGTTTATTAAAAACCTTAGGTGCCATAGAGAGAATGCTTTTTAACATGAGTGAAGTGTGAGCTTCACGTAAGCACAGCCGATCCCTATGTCTCAGATTCCGATTACTTATTACGCTTCCTTTCTGTTTGAATAATTCAGGATTAGTTTTAACGAAAAACGACACCTCTAAAATAAATAATGAGGCGACAGTCAGTATTCCATACTTAATGAAGAAAGGACGACAACTATCAGTGGTTTTTAAGTTAAACATTGCCCTTAAACACTTTTTTTGTAGTAGAAAAACTTTGTTGATATCTGTCGAGTTGCCCCAGAAAATAATGCCATATCTTAAAACTGATGAGACTAATCCGTGATACGCCGTCAATACGGCTTCCGTGTTTACTATTTGAGCAAGTTTGTATAATGCAAATGCTGATTTGGACAGTTTACGACTTAATTGCTCTATGTGTGCTTTCCACGTGAGAGCCTTATCAATATAGACTCCAAGAAATTTTGTAGCAACTGCCTAAATAGGGCGAAGAACTGATGGCCGTTGGGGCACAAAAGTTCTAGATTGGAGCCCCTTTGACCAAAGACGCATCGTAGGATGTCCACCTCCAAGATGGAAAGAGGACTTTGTAAAGATCGTAGGATTAAACTGGATGCAGACCGCTTGTTATAATTTTGGAAAGTCAAATCGTCAAACATTACTGCAACATGTGGTGAACAGTAGTAACAACAGTTCATTAATTGGGATATATTAAATATTTCTAAATAAAATTTTCTTAATCATAAACTTGACATGGCTTTCTCTACCAGTCAAGGATATCTAAGTTTAAAGCCTCCTTACTGATTTATAGGCCGTCGGCAGTCGTGTAAACAAAAGAATGACAAAAGAATGTTGTTGAACACAACCGTGACCAGGGCCTTGTTATTTTTATGTTGTTCCTTAGATACATAGCTGAAGTATCAATTAACTCACCTATCTTTGTGTTCTGCTTGCCTATCACGTTGCCGTCGATTTTTGAACCAATTTGAAACCTGCAATCAAATAAATATTTAGCATGTGGAACATTATAAGCGGCATGATTAAATCACCCTCTGATAAATACAGATTTTTAATAAATGAAGCTACATATTGCAGCAAAGTTATAAATATAGATAAATTTTTTCTCATAAATCAGTGTTAACTGATTATACCTAATTTTATTTTATTTGAGTTGGTTATACCAAATTTTGGTAGACTAGTTTTCAGATAAATCGCAAATCGGAGGCAATCATCTATACTCAAACTTTCTGACTCCGAGCTGTTTCCAAATATTTTCAATACAGAAAACCCCAGAATCAGATTTCGGCCCGATTCGGGATTTGAACCCGGGATCTCCTGTGAGCTAACCGCTACACCATCGAGGCAGTCAGTAAACTACATATGATGTGTATGTATGTCACCACCGATCCGTGTCCGCGGTTGGTCGTAGGTAACCAGACACGGCCGCTTCCACCAAAATATCATGTTACGAGAAAAAATATTTATTCTTCTCGTAATTATGATCGAGAATCATTACTTTGGGAGCCTTGTTCGGTTGTTTTAATGGTTTGGATAGATGGTCTTGAGTTCAGGTAATTAGTTTATGGCGGGTTATCTGAATAAGCTCGATCATAAGCTTGGAGAAAGAATTAGGCATAGAAACGGCAGAATAAAGTTTGACAATAGGTAATATAATTTGTACTTGTAAAAAGGACAAGGAATCGAACCCTGTGTTCGTCTAATTTGATTTAGAATTTAGAATTTATTTATTTGCTTGTCACATGGTAAATTACAGGTGTTATTACAATTAAAAGTACATTGCACACATGACACCCCGTAGGGGCATTTGATTTAATTGGCTATCTTACTTGAACACAAGCATTTATCTAGACTAGCTCACTCCCTCGTATCAGGCTACGAACTCAATTCCGTAAGTAAAGTTCTCAACGCTCGCCTCTCTTTGAACATCTCCTAGGCTAGCTCGCTTGGCTAAGCTCGCTTCGCTCGCTTCGCTTACCTGCACAGTGGTGAGTCCTGTCGTCTCGGCTAACTCTCTTTTCTCCCTTGGTGAGGGATACGGATTGTGAAGGTACCAATCTCGAAGCACTGATCTGGATTTTTCCTGTAAAATTATAAACTAGTTAACTTGAGAGTTTGAGACTCTTAAAGTATGTTTGACTATGGGTTGATTTGTCAAACGCCAGTTAAAAAATATGTGTCGGAAAAAGTATAATGCGACCTATTGGAAAGTATCATTCAATATGACGCCTCCAAAATGGTGAAGATGTTTTCAAATCAGCTATATTTTATTGGACGAGAGTTTCTTAGCTGATTATTCAATAACCGTTATTGAATAATCCCTATGTCTGGATATGTAAGGGCTAGTGTTATCTAACGATATTACGTATTTAAATTATTTGTTGGTTGGTGCGTAATGAATGACTCACGATGACCCAAGCCATCATGATATAAGTACCTATCATCACTTTGACTGTTAAGCTATTGTGAGGAAAATCTCTAGATGCACACTATTTTGTAGCCCAAACTAGAGCCTTTAATCACCCTTATTCACCTGCAAATATCAATATTTATTTATATATGTACCTTAAAACAGTAAGAAGTTTCTTCGCCATCCCATATTGTCCTAGGCAACGGGAACTTGCGTCGAACTCGATACTTTCCGACGGCGCCCAGCGGCCGGCCGCGCAACCGCTCGGCTTCTAAGTAATGCGCTGTGGAAGAAAGGTGGTTTTAGTCATAATTGTCTGTAGGCGCCGGTAAGTGTATATATTCACCGATGAGTGTCCGAAGTCTCCGGGTATCTATAGGTGCCGACGAGTGTCTATAGGCACCAACAAGTGTCTATAGGCGCCGACAAGTGTCTATAGGCGCCTACAAGCCTTCTACCGTCTCACATTTCAGCCACAGGCTCTGCAGCTTGGCGTGGTTGTGCGGGCTGAAGATGTGCGACTCCAGCAGCCTATACAGCTCCTTGAAGTTGCCTCTATGGAAGGCCACCATGACTTTCCTCTTCAGCACTGATTCATGGGCGTGGAGTCGCTCCTACGCGGGGAGGGACCACTCTCTTAAACCGCTGATGCTATAGGCGCCGACCAGTGTCTGTCGGCGCCGAAAAGTGGCAGTAGATAAGATAAGATAAGATAAATCTTTATTTGCAATAAACATGGTAGTACAGATTCAGTTCTTATACATTTAAGTAGGTGCCGATAATTGTCCATATGCGCAAACATGTGTATATAGGAGCCGACAGGTGTCTGTAGTCGCCAACAGGAGTCTATAGGCGCCGACAAGTGTCTACAGGCACCGACAAGTGTCTATAGGCGCCTACAAGCCTTCTACCGTCTCACCTTTAAGCCACAGGCTCTGCAGCTTGGCGTGGTTGTGCGGGCTGAAGGTGTGCGACTCTAGCAGCCTATACAGCTCCTTGAAGTTGCCTCTATGGAAGGCCACCATGGCCTTTGCCTTCAGCACTGATTCATGGGCATGGAGTCGCTCGCAGGCGGGGAGCGACCACAGGAACCGCCCAAGGCGCTCTATGTTACCGGCTTGTTGGAGGACCTGAGGAAGAAAGGGTTCATCATCATCATCATTATCATTATCAGCCAAAGGACGACCTCTGCTAAACATAGGCCACCCCCACGGCTTTCCACAGCGACCGATCACCAGCAGGCAGTATTAGCTAGTACTTAGCTATTAATAAAGCTAGAAAATATTCATAGCTTATTTAAACTGTAGAGAAACAATCATTAATGATTGTTTAAATTCATTGTCATCATTTCACAACAACGAGCCCCCAAATTCTTAATAAATCAAAATCGTCACATCTGTTAGTCCAACCTATTGACTTAGGACGAGACCGGACGCATCTCAGACAGACACATGTGCGAACCTGCGCAAATAATATTATAGTTTGTTTGTGCCCACCAAGACGATGCAAACGGTTGGGACATTTTGAATTGCAAGAGTGACTCCTTCTGCCACAGGTGCCAAAGCATAATGCAGGGTCGAACCAAAAGATTTAAATATTAATAAGTAACATTATGCCAAAAACAATAGCTTTATTGATCCGCAAAGTAGTATCCGTCGTTAAAAGGTTTCCCAGTATGCAAATATCTAGGCCTCTACAAGGGTGAAATAATAATGGTGAAAATAATGAACTAAGTAAGATATTCGATACCAAAGTTCGGTATGATAGGTAATGGTACGGCAGCATACCAATCTACCAAAAATCTGTCAAAATAATGCTCTTGAAATTGCAGCTTAGGCTTACACCTTTAGGTTGAAAATTGTTTGTGAAAGTCTGACAGATTAGGGTAGGGTACCGTGCTGTTGTTACACCTAGTTGTTATTCATTAATGTACCCTCTAATTTAGTTAATCGGTGCATTACGGTGCCTCTTAGTTTCGGTATTGCACGTGCCAGTTACGTCCAATCGTTTAGGGGAGGAAATGAGGAACATCACATCTCTTCCTTGAGATTGGTGAGTTAGATCTAACCAGGTTGCGTATTGCGACCCAGCTTTGACAGTTGAGCAGCTCTGCTTTACTGTCAAATTAGGTTATAGACATTTATTCTCATAAGAACATACGGTTCACTTACAATGAGAATTATTTAAACTAAAACTAAGTAAATAAATACCCCTCGAGCTGAGCAATTGGGTATGTAAGAGTTATAATTATTATTTTTTTATACAATAGTTATAATAAAGAGTTCGCAATCTACTTTTAAAGCCGGCGACTTTATATAAAACTAAAGTTATTAAGTTATTATTAAATATGTTATAGTTTCTTAAATATTAGCAGTTCGTATTGCAAATGCAATTTCGCATTATAATTGATAATATTATAATAATACAATAACATAAATATTAATATTCGATTACAATGAGTGGGAATTGACTGCCTGGAAATTGAACGGATTAAGTTGGATCGCAATACGCCCCCAGTTACCTATACATCATTGAATTTTTTGGACAAATAAACTGACAGAGACAGAATGATGATTTTATCCTGGGTTAGCGTAATCTTGGGTTAAATCATTGTGCGCAAGTGGGCCTTTAAAATTTAAAATACCGAAGCCTGAAGGAATATGTACGAAGAAACATAGTTTACAGGCTTACAGGTAGACCCCATGATATTTTCCCAACTCGCAGTCTAGGTATGGGGTATCATCTTACCCATACCCATAATACCCATTATTTCCACCCTCCGCCACTTAGTTACCGACACTGGGGAGGATAAATCCAATTTGTTAGGATTATACCCCGCAAATTATATGGCGTGTTTTAAATTACTTACGGTTGTTACTATATTATAGTGGTAAGAATAAACAATTTCATCAGTCCTATACTCGTAGTACAATCTATTTGTGTTAGTAATTTCTAATGCTAAGTTAGCATTTTATTTAATTAAATTTTAAAAATAATGCAATTCATTTATTTAATTTAATTCAAACTAGCGGACCCAGCGAACTTTGTTTCACCCCCAGCCTAGTCCCGCCCAGCCCCGTAATTCTAAAAGTTAAGCGGTCCCAGTGAACATCGTTTCGCCCCGGCCCCGTCGAAAGGTATAAAAAGTATCCTGTCATTTTCCTGGTTCTAAGTTACCTCCCCACCAATTTTCAGCCAAATCGGTTCAGCCGTTCTAGAGTTATAAATAGTGTAACTAACACGACTTTAGAAGATTTATTATTGAAGTATATAAAAATTTTTGCCACTTACATTGGCAAACATGTGCACTCGGTTCCAATGCTGAAATAAAGGACAGCCTTTCCAATAATGAATGAATGAATGAAAGTAATTTATTTCAGACCGTGGTCCATATTATTTGTGTTAGTTACAAATTTAAAACTTAGCCTATGTTAGTAAAATACAATTTAAAACAATGAAAGATGCCGCCTAGAGAAAGCCGCCAGCTTTAGTAGCGTGCAAACTTATCCAGCGCTCTAGCATCGGCGAGTCCCAAAATAATGCATTTTAACGCGAATAACATGAAGGTCGTCATCACCATCATCATCAAATTGAACAACTAGGGTATCAGTGGAGTTTTTTCCTATAAAACATTCCAAATTAGGGAACTATCTTCCATAATTTTTATGGGAAATATGGTGGTTTTCCTCTTGCCTTCTACACAACAGTTTAGGTAGGGTTGAGCTATAGGCTGCTAGCGGGATGACAGGTGGCGGATAGTGATCGGCCACCAGATATGGTGGTTAGCTGCGAATATATTGAATAAGCAGTCCCCGACCAAACAGCGGCAGTGTAGAGGGGACTCCAGTGGGATGGGCTTCTCTTACAATATTCAGTGACAAATCCTGTAGAATGCCATGCCATAAACTTATCAGTTTGCTTCATTTGCTTATATCTAAGCGACTATTGATTCCCAAAAATATTATGAGGTGGAGGGTCCATGTATCAAGAAAACCTTATAACATAAATGTAAGGCAACATAAGGCACTAGACATGACAAATAGGAACAGGGGCCCTATTTTTTAATCACTCGCTTGGATATGGCGTGTGATTTTCGTTCGAAAACACATAAAAAATCAACGGAAATCACTCAAAAACTAGACGTGAGTACTCACAAAATTGAGCTATCTTTTTTCCAATCCCTCCTGTGTGGATTTCAACTGATTTTCATACCAAAATCGGACTTTAACTAATGAATATCACACGCCATCTTGACGCGATTAATTCAAAAATAGGGCCCCAGAGCCTTAATGAAGAACGGGGGGATAGTCACGGGAAACCGCAAGTTTTTTTATAAAAGGTTTATCACTAAGACTATATTTTAGCAGGTTTATTTAAGTTTTCCCAATAAAGAGATGGTAAAGCAACCTTGACGACCAGTCTAATGTCGGTTGCCAACCGGATATCCGGTTACGAAGGGTGCGGTGAGCAAACAACTTCGAGGGATGGAAAGATATCTACTTAGATCTTCTAAGTATCTATATACTCATAATGTGCATAGATAAATAACTCTTTATTGCACAATACATAGATTTTTAGAGAATGTACCTACAATTGGAGGTCTTATTTCTATAAGTGATCTCTACCAGACATACATAACCACTAAGTTTTAAAACTGACGAATCTTTATTAAAATGGAACCTTTCTTTTCCTTAGTGAGCTAACTTGAGATGTAAAAAACTTTAACGATTTAAAAAAAGGAGTAACTGCAAAAAGATTCCAAAGGCGAAAATAGTTAAAAAAAAATGATAATAAACAGTTGTTTATTATTTGACTAGCTTTTGCCCGCGACTTCGTCCGCGTGGAATAGTGACTTCATTCTCCCGTTTTTTACACATTTACCACTATATCTTTGCTCCTAGTGGTCGTAGCGTGATGTTATATAGCCTATAGCCTTCCTCGATAACTGGACTATCCAACACAAAAAGAATTATTCAATTCGAACCAGTAGTTTCGGAGATTAGCGCGTTCAAACAAACAAACAAACAAACAAACAAACAAACAAACTCTTCAGCTTTATAATATTAGTATAGATTTTTTTGTGACAGCACGATTAGGAAGCTTTTTAGGAATTTTGACCTCGAGCTAACTGATCCGGGCAAGTGGCTCTTACTTACATGACTGCATAGTTGGAATCTGACCATTGAACCACTATTACTAGCGTATGGAACTGACAACGAACAAATCTCGTGCGCCATGAATGGATGCCACTTGTCATCAACTCATACAAATAGTTTCATATTCTAAATTAAAATTTCAAGGAATACGTCATAATCTTTCATCGTATTTGCGACACATTTTTACCCCCTTATCCATAATAACTCAAACAGTACAATAAACCTATTTTAGCTAAACACTGTTTTGTCACTTTCTGTTAAACGATGACAGCGCCAAGAAAAATGAGACAAAACAGTGTATAGTTAAAACAGGTTTATTAGACTGTTTGCGTTTTTATGAATAAGAAGGTTCGCTTGGAATTGTTAAAACTCTCTAAATACATTTCAGCGGTCACCAAGACAACCGGAAGTACCCGTAACAGCCTGAAGGGCGCCGCCCGGCATATCCGGTTACAATGGGCGGAGCTATTTGAGGTGAGGGTTATGTCTATTCCTTCATCACACCTCTGATTCGTTCACCTCTGGTTACCTCTGGGTTCGATGCCCAAGTACTGACTGAGTTTGTTCCGGCGTTTCTTCTCAGCACTTGCCTAATTATTGTCTGTGTTCTGTCTCGAAGCGCTGGTAGGGCCCAAAAGATAAGGAGACATGTTTCGGCCCTTTCAGGGCACATTTATTTTATTTTTAAATTACAGTAAATGTATAATTGACGTTCATAAGTGTCATTTTATGACCTAAATTGAAATAAAGATTTTGAATTTGAATGATGACTACAAACAAATTGTCGCTTGCTGGATATCCAATAACTTATGTCTTTTGTTTAGATCTATGGCTGGTAGGTTATTGGCATAAAGTCCACTTCCACTTGTCACTTAATAATGAATAAATAATATTTTTCTTATATAGTTCAAAGGGCAAGGATTTAAATGTTTGGCTTGGCCAAAATTGTTTAATAAGTACTTTGAAGTTCGTATAAAATGTATCCAAGTGGTGGATGGATGGTGACTTGGCTTATAAATTGCACTTGCTAAAAGCAAAAAATGTATCCCATATGAATATTAATTTTATGGTCAAAAGCAACTACGTCAGACAAGGAATCGAACCCTAAGTCTTACGCTATATCGTTGTATAGTGACAAGTAACTATAAAAACAAAATATATTATGGATGATGGGATTCGTGTTCGTGTTTTCTTATATGTGTTATTAATACTTATTAATAGTAGTTATTCACCAGTTCTTCCAGCCGTTTTTCGGATAATTTCAATGGAAATCATGAAGTTCTGTAGAACACTTTTTTTACCAACCGACTCTTTAGATATAGAGAGGGCAATCAGTTTCTTAACGACATTTGGTTGCATTGAACTACTAAGTATTACTAGCGTATGGAACTGACACCACGAACAAATTTTGTGCTGCATGATTGATGACACGGTCTACAACTCGTAGTACAAATCATAATTCGAAATTCAAATTTTCAAAGTAACCGTCACAATGTTGTCGTCGTTTTGCGGCACATTTTTTTGTTTCTCTATTACGTAGTAGCAACAACTCACTGTTCGGTTGCGGCTTGTACTACTATGGCTAAAAACCTTAATTATTAAGCCAGAGTTAAGTTAACCTAGGCACAACCTAGGTCACTATGATAAAAAAGAGTTTTTTTTTGTAAATTTTATGGACTTCGACGTAACACTAAAAAGGATTTTTGGGTTACTCCACCTTTTAGAAATTACCCGTAATATGTTATACTCACTAGTAAGTAGAAAGTAAGCTAGCAAAGTGGAGTTGCATTTAATTCATTCATTTCAGCTAACATTCAGTTCATCCGGGCGTACGTAGTAAATACGCATCCAAAAATAGCTCGCAATCCGAAGAATGTGCAGTCAACATCGAGTTGGTGTGTTAACACATTACGCTACTCACATTACAATGAAAAATAAAGTTTATAGTGATTGTTTGAGTTTCATCCGGTCAGTATAATTATAAGATTCGCATGACGTGTTTTGCCTCATCCGTTACCATCTAATTTCTAATTTGAAAACTTGTCATTTTTCAAGTTTTAAACTTTTACGTCACGTAGTGTTAGTCACAGATAAAAAAACAATTGACATGGCGACGAGCCTGTTCCTCCAAAAAAAAGTTTGGAAATCTGTGTCAAAAAGTTCAAAAACCATAAACAATAAAGCATGCCATACACGTCACGACTGTTAATCAGGACACTCACCTCGCAGACACACGCGACCTGCTCCTGTGTGAAGCCAAAACTCGGCAGGGGGGCGTCTCTAGGTGGGGTGGCCTCCCGCTGACCCCACTCAGGGCCCCCCAGCATGTCCAAATGCTCGTCTCCAGCCACTTTGACACCACAACTTAACAGGTTTAAAACACTAAAACTTCCCGCGAAAAATCGCAAACTTCAAACGTAACACCACTGGCGCGCCTTATTTTGTATTCTTAATTTTCAAATTTCGAACGACGTCACTTTTTTTAAATAGTAGTCTTTACGGTAAATGCGTTCGAGTTTTGTTTATTCTTTCACTGTTTTGTTTTTATAATCCTCTTTAGAGGCAACTAAATAAACAGCCGAAGGCAGCAGTCCCGAAATGTTTAAACAAAAGCAATCACCGATTACTTATTTGCGTTCGGAATTTAAAAGGGGCCGTTTATTTTTTAAAGTAAGTTGTTTTTATGGTACACACAGTCTGGTTTTATTTTTTTGTCTTAAATCTTTGAGTTCACTTGAAAACACCCAGTCTCTATCTGGCAATGTAAGGTAAAAAACTTTGGTTCATAAATGCATTTGAATACAATTTTGCTTGTTATTTCAGTTTCGTTCTTTGTTTTCTCCTCTTTCTCATTTTAGTTTGATGTTGGGTTATCTGTAACAAAAGAAAAACAAATAAGTTAACGCTCTACTAAAATGCAGAAAATATCTCATAAATTAACACCTAAACTTAATTAACCAGTTGATTCCGAATATGCCTAGAACGTCTTGGCCTCTTTCTTAAATTATGTTGTGGTATGCAATTTTGCAATTGTCAAAATGTAGAGACTAAAACTCCGCATCACACGGAATAAAATATGGACTTAACTGTGTCTTGTGGTGGGTAGCAATGGATTCAATAATAAATCGATAGATGAGTCACATAATAGTTGGTAAATTTGGAATTCAGTTATTATTATTTAATTTAATGACCAACTTTTTAATAACACTTTTGGCGTGCAATCAGAAATTAATCGAGTGGTGATTTTACAATTTCCTTGAAAATAATATTGTAGCTTAGTAACATTGTTTGTTTAGGGAACAAAAAAATCTTAACGCTTAGTCACCGCATTATTTTTTGAAAAATAAACTTTGGGGACACTTTGAATCAATTTCCCGCAATCGAACGAGAAATCTCTAAAACGGTCGCCACCATCAATTACCCATATTTTTATCACACAAAATACCGTCACGTACTGAAACATTACTCACAAAACAAAAGGATTATTCGAAACAATCCAAAAGTCATCGTCGTAAAATGTTAAAACAAAGAGAATAGAACTATCCCTCTCTTTTCTAAGGTATTTAGTGAGGTGTGAAAGAGACGACGGAGGTCTCGAGGGGGCAAAATGTTAAACGTTTGGTGTTTTAAGTAATCGTTGACACGATCGTGAGGACCCCGCTGATATATGGAGCTGACGAGGGAATAGCGCTGTGCTTCGGTCGATACTTTATGGGATCTCTGAAATATTGTTGAAATATTCGTAACTGTTAAATTAGCAAAATGTTCTTCAAAAGTCACATCATATTTTTTTCAGTCAAATGCTGATAATAACTAAGCTAATCATAGCCGGGTAAGATAAGTATTTAAATACTGTTCTTTTTTGTATCCTATCTCAGCCTAATTTTGTGATACTAATGCAATAAGTGCCAAATACTTAGTTTTTACAGTTAATTACACAATTACTAAATAAATAAATAAATCGTTTATTTGCTCAAAACATGGTATAAAATTGATATTACATACAGAAAAATGGTGCTCATGTTTCTTATCCAGTTTCTTGTTACTAGTCGTAATTTCGTCTGTTAATCATGAAGACCACTACAGGAAGAAAAACGCGTCCATATGTTATGACAAATATTTATAAGTAGCAAACGCTATTCAATCAAAATAAAAATAAAAACAAAATACGATTTATTGGTTCATTCATCATCATAGTTTAAATAAAACCCATCATAATTTTGCGTTAGTATTGCATGCCAAGTTATGCGTGACACAGAATATTAGCCCGAAAAAATAGCATTAAGTGTGTATTTTAGCGCAAGCGGTTTTGTAACTGGGCTATTTAAATTGGGGATCGTGGAGGAAGAAATGGACTGCTTTGTCGCTATTTGGACCGCGTCCAAATGTGCGCCGTTATTCAAAGCGAGGAGTTAATGTCACAGCCTTTTATGATTTCGTTTTGCGTTTACCGGGGGCCGGGGATATGTTGTAGCAAAAATTATTTCAATTAATACAAAACACTACTCTATTTTAGGCGAACAGTTTCTTTTTGGAGTCGGTGCTCTGGTGGATGATGCTCGAGGTGGCTCACAATTTACAAAAAGAACATACAGTAGTACAGTCGAATTGATAACCTCCTTCTTTTTGAAGGCGGTTAAAATTTGATTTAAAATGTATTTTACAAGGTTCTTGCATTGTATCATTAAACATGTTTGTGTTATACACATTTTTATTTACTAAATATCAACTTATTTAAATGTACGTGAAAATTATTGACGAATAGTCAAACCCGATCAAACACCAAAAAAAATTTAACTATTGCTCCTCACACCACGATTTAACTCATCTACACCCAATACCACGAAACTTCAAATTATCGACATCTAACCCCACTCACACACACATCACTATCGCCCCACGTGGCGTCCGCGATCCTTATCGCACTCCACCAGCTGTAAAACACAAGATTTATCGACAGATTGTCCCGGCGCGATACCGGTACAAATCACAGCACTATTACCGATCTTGTACGCTGATACTGAACCGTTTTACGTGAACTGATGGGGATTGGTGTTGTTATTAGTTTAGATCGTGCTTACACCTTGGTATCTTGGATACAATTGCAAATAATATCGTTAGTTAGTAAGCTGTTATATTTCTCGCCGCTGCTTTTATACCTTAAATGCATATTCGCGTAATTATGTCCTTTAACACGTTCCGGGACACTACTCCAGACACAATAGATGTTTTATTGTTTTCACGCCTGTAGGCGGGCACTGTCCCGGAACGTGTTAAATTAATCCTATGCGCGAGACATCACACCAATTGCCTTGGTTTCGAACTAAGGAATTTTCATCCTTATGCTACAAATCGTAGCAAATAGTATTGGGGGAGACCTGTGCCCAGAAGTGGGATAATGTAGGTTAGATAAAAAAGAATTAAAAAATGATTCTTCTTCTTCTTCTTTTTGGCGTCCGAACTTAATGTTTCCCGAGGGGTGAGACATTTGTTTCGCCAATGTCACGTGTAAAGCATTTACACGGTAATAATCGAGGGAAGCCAAATGATAAAAAGTAAATAAGTAATACAAATACAACAACAATATTGACAGGGGCGTCTCCAATGAATACTTAAATACATATTAACATCCATGACTGAGGTACAAATGTTCGTGCTTATAACATAAACATTTGCCCCTTGCGGAATTGAACCCGCGACCGCCGGCATAGTATTCTGGAGCACTAACCACGACATCAAAGGCGTCGTCCTTTATTTTCAAAGCTCTCGTATTATCTCTACTACACAGCTCAGCATTAGGTAAATGGACTGATCACCTGGTATGACTAGCAATACCCTAAAAACATAGAGAAAAAAAATACTCTGTTACCCTAGCGAATTTAGAGGCTGTCTGTCGGTCAGCTGTTTTAAACATGTAAGTGCTGTTTAAATTAAGTTGTTTATAGCACTTCATACAAAATCGGCAAGTAAAAAAAGGTTTAAGAACATAGTTGGCTGTCTGACTGAGTCTGTCAGAACTTTCAGACGATTAGTCGCTATGACGGATACTTAATAAGCCCCCAGTTGTATAGTCCACTGTTTTCGTGTTGTTTTTTTTTAATTATCAAAATTATTTGACGAAAAATGCTTAGGTAGAGAATCAAGGTGTGATCTGCTGTGCTGCCTCTGGCTGGGATAAGCCATTGACCTTATCTGTTGTTTGTTTTATGTAACCTAATTCATTGTGACTAGATTTACAAGTCTATTCATTGTATTCCGAAAAAAGATAGGTTAACTATATTTCATCTCTTATGATTTTGGATACCTAGTATGTATATTGAAAGGTATAAACTTTTAATCTATATTTATTATATATTTTTATGAATAACCGCATTATGGGTGTACCTACAAAACGTTACATTACACATACAGTAGTAGACCTGTCAACAGGAAAAAATCAGAATCCATTGCAATTAAAAAAAGGTACACGTTACTTATTATAACGTTTCCAACTTAGTTTTTTTTTTTTACTTTTTTTTCAAATAAAACTGAAGTTACAGCAGTGAACGTACCCGGTTAAATATGATAATGAATTGACAATAACCCTAAAGATAAAACTAACAATTAATCGAATTACAAAACTCACATAGGCCTAACTTAATCTCTGGTCCGATGTTATCGGGAGTCGTAAAAAGGCCTGGACCGTGGGGGGTTAATTAACGACCATGTTAGCCCATATTACACCCAAAGTTACGGCCCTCGAAGATAATAAACATGGCTACATCGCTAACATGTGTTTTTCGGATAATTTTATTGAAAAATTTTAATTAATCGCCCGATAAATGTGTCCCGTTGGCATTTAAGGGTTAGGGTTTTGTTTTTTTGAAATTCGAACTCTTTACCTCACACGGTGGTGTAGCTGTGGATGTTTTTTTTTTACAAAATTGTATCCGGCCATTTAGATATATTTTTTTAATTTTTTTTTGGTATCTCTGCACGACTAGTGCAATTTAGGTATATTATTAATCTGTTTTGATTAAAATTAGGTATTTTTTATAGTCAAATAATTAATAATTGCTAAGGGATATCAGTTATCTAAAGTTAATGCAAAAAAAACCAGCAAACGGGTACCTAGATAACAATAGATAGTAAACTTAAATTAAGCATGTAAGTAAAGTTAAAATAAAATATGAATTTAATTTGATTGTGTTACCTTACACTTCAATTGTCTGATTTGAATTTTCATTTGCGTGATTTCGAGCTCTAGGCCTAAGTAAATCGCAAGAGTTTGCGACGGCAAATTATGTGTAATAGATATTATAGATGTTTATTTTAAAAAAAATGTTCACTAGAAGAAGCAAATAACTTTAAGTTGCGGTTGGCACGCTATTGATAGACTATTGAGAAAGACAAGGAAATTGATTCAATATTTTTATGGTAAACAAAATTTGTTAGTAACATTTAATGTTGAGCCTATACAGAAAAAGGACGTAGTTATTTTGTTATAGTTTTTTTAAATAGCATTACACAGTATTGTTGGATAAAGAGCAACAACAAGGCTCATTGATGCTTAGACATAAAGAACAGATATAAAAGAAAGACATAAAATAAATACTTTTTAAGTCAGTTAAATGATAATTGCCGGAAGCTCATTTTACGATTTGGTTTTAGTATGAATGGATCGAGGCAGAAAGTTCATTTTTTTGTGGGCTTGTTTGTTTTTTATATAATCTATGTTGGTAATATTATCCTAACAAAGAGATCTTATGCAGTTTACTAGTTGGTATTTTTTGTCTAAAAACTAGAACTGCATTAAAAAGCCGTCCTTTTAAGCCGGTTGAATGCTAAGCAGCTAGACGTCATGATATTTTTAATGGCATTATGTATTCTGTGCTGTAAGTACTAAAATTTCAGCAGTAATGTTTGTAATGTTTGTCATCTAGTGTCTATTTTTTATATTAAAAAGTAGATATTTGATGCACATTTTTTTCTAAATGTAGGTATCTATACTAGTCTATACTAGTATTATAAAGCTGAAGAGTTTGTTTGTTTGTTTGAACGCGCTAATCTCCGAAACTACTGGTTCGAATTGAATAATTATTTTTGTGTTGGATAGTCCAGTTATCGAGGAAGGCTATAGGCTATATAACATCACGCTACGACCAATAGGAGCAAAGATATAGTGGTAAATGTGTAAAAAACGGGAGAAAGAAGTCACTATTCCACGCGGACGAAGTCGCGGGCAAAGGCTAGTAAATTAATAAACATCAGTCGAAATTGCATGCAGTGTATATTTTTTTAAGCTCGTCTTAATTATTTTTAAAAATAATTCGAAATGACACTGCGTTTCAAACATAAAATAAATCATACATGAGTTTTTATTCCAAACGCAACGTGTCTACGCAACTATTTTTGAAAGGGTTTAATACCCGTTAATGTTAATTAATAATTAAAGACTTCTGCTTATTAAATAAGTACGAGCTAACCCAGAGAACTTCGTTTCGCCTCCGGCCCCGTCCCGTCCGGGTCCGATTTATGGTTATCTTATTATTCTATTCGGAACCAACACATATCCAACAAAGTAAAAATCATGTAAATCGGTCCACCCGTGTATAAGAAGAAAGATGTTTCTTAATATCACTGACGGCATTGAACACTAGGAAAATTTTCTGTTACAGCGTTTTAAAAGTTGTGCTACGTAGTAAAAAGAAGGGTTTTCCATTTTACAGAAGTAACAGTTTCTTACATTCAATTAAAAAAAACTGTTAGTTCTTATACGAATTCCAGTCGATAAAGTTACGACCCTAGTTTTCTCAGCGCAAAATTCATTCGGGGAAATCCCTATCCTGAAAATAGGCAACAATGTAGAGTCATCAACTTTTTTTCAGCTTTTAGGACAGGGGCCAACTGGATGCCATCTGACAACGTTCGAGAATAAAAATAAGGAAGAGTCGTCTCTCGTGTGCACCGCTAAATTAAGACCTGCCTCCACACAACAGCTTTAACAAGCTAAAAGCTAAAAATAACCACTCACCGGTGACGAAACCCAACCTAATTACGCTTAGCCGACCGTTTTCTTAGCACAAAAATCCTCAAAAACAAAACACAATCACTGTATATTTCACAGGCAGCACACACACAGTTCAAAAACCACGTTATCCGTTTTTTTTTCGGTTCCAAATTCGAAAATGCGTGCGCGCGTTCCGAACGCTAAAATGGAACTGGTTTGACTCGAACTTCCTATCTCGTTTCTGATTGGACGTGTGTTGTTATGGAGATGGTTGCGGCCAATGGGATGCTCTTTCAATCTTTGCAAGCACCGCCTCCTATTGGCTGGTGTGAGTCTTCGCCATTTTCCAGGCTAGCCGAACAATTGTCTTGTTATGTAGGCGGATTCGTCTAACGATTTCGGAAAGCGTTTTTATATTTCTGCCTCGGCCCACTTTGTTTATTGTGAGCGAACAGCTGTTTTGGTTAAATCATCCAGTTTGATTCGGAATGATTATTTAAATTGACGTATATAAATGGTGGCTGTTTGTACTGTAGTTTGTGACGCGGCGGATGTTGCTTGTAAAATGTAGAGAGCATGCCTAATAATAATAAATTAGTAATTTTCGTTAAGTATTTCCTAGTTATTTAATTTCACTTTCGATTTTACTGATTGTCTTCCTAAATAGCCATCCGTTATCTTTTAATTTAGGTAAATAAATTCATAAAGTGGTACCTAAAAGTTCATCCGTCATGCAAGGGGGTTAAATTAAATGACTTACCTATCTGTATGAGTATTTTTTTATTAAGTAAAAAAAATACTCAAACTGGGGGTAATTTTTGGTTACGTGTAGTCTTTGACGAGTTTGTTTAACCTTCATCAAAATTAAAGTGCAAATATTTGTTAAGAATGTAAAGTTAATATTATTTGATTGAAATGTAGTTCACTTTTACTAAAACTGTTTAAACAACAATCAAATTGTTTTAAGTTTTGATTTTAATTGCTTATTTCATGGCACATACTTATCTTAGATATTATCAACCTGAAGTCGACAGTTAGGTAGAGCATACCGACTTTTTTTTTTAAACATTGTAGTAGCTAAGAATATTTTTGATTAATTTAGTACTTATAGTGCCACAAACTTATCTGGAGAATGGCCAAAATGGAACTACAGATGTCACTTTGAAAACGTCATTGCTGTCGGTACTACAAGCCAGAGTTACCATTATTGATATTCAAAAATTCGCGTAAGCAATTTGAAAATAGGCGTATTTTTCTTATTTTCATTAAATAAGTATTATTATGGAAGTCATTTTTCATGAACTTATTATTTTTATCGGTGATAGCGAGTAAGGAAAACAATAGAATGGCCCATATCTCCTTTGTATTTAGGTATATCCGTTCCCGTTCGTTAGATTTTACCGTTGCCGTTCGGCGTTAATTCCACCTTATGATGATTGCTTATCATCATAGTGAGTTTAAGTTGAATAAATACGTTTTTAATTTTTCATCATGCATGAAGTTACGGAGACAATAAAAAACCAGAAGTGTTTACTTTTGTAAAAAGCGGCAACCTTTTTCGTTCGTGGCGCCATGCTGTCATACTCCAGATAAGTTTGTGGCACTATAAATGGTGCATAGTTTAGTACCTACTACATAGTAGTTATATTAATAGAGTTTTCTTGTATTTCATTAATTAGATATGAAAGGTAGAGTAAAACCTTTAGGAATTCAGTCTCATACTTTTTTAATGTAGAGTCAAACCTAAACATTTGTGTTTAACTGGATAAGTTCAAAGCTTCCTTTATTTGCTTAGAACAAACTTTGGAACTCTCAAACAATATTAGCAGCCGAACGGTAAAACTTCATTATGTCAACTCTTTAATGAACATCTCAAATGTCCACATGTTCAAATATTAATCTATTTCTATTTAAAAAGGAATTTGAACTACCTACAGTTATCAAAAGAATACCGTCTTTGAGTGTGCACTAAAAAACACCTTTATTTTTTTCTCTAACCTTTATGCAAAGGAATAAAACCTTTATGCCACTGTGATAGAAGAAGACTGGCTGAAAAAAATGGTATTCGTGTGATAATGCATTGAATGGCAGTCATTATACGCTTATTTGCCGCCTTTGTCGTAATTTTGAAAAGGGAACGCGCTTATTGTTCGCTGACGTTTAGCGGTAGACATCTTGTTTGTAATGGCGGGAGAATGGGATGCTTTTAGGGGTCGTTATGAAATTGATTCGGCCAGATGAATTTATTTTTAATATTTTTTTTATTGAACTTTATTGCAAGAAAGCATGATGCCAGGACTATTAGTTAGCACGAAAGATTATTTTTAAAAAGTAAAGCTAAATATCATTAGGTTCTTACCTATTTAAGGTATTACGGTAATCTTATACTTATAATTATAACCTTTGCTGTTGTAAAAGAATAGACCACCAGAATGTAGCGTGGATTCACTTTCAAAATCTGGTAGCCACATTTTGAAACAGAATGAAAAAGTAAAAACACTCACACTCACATACATAATATTACACATAAATTACAAACATAGCAATAGAAACTAAATAACACAAAACAAAAAACAGAAAAAAAAATGTTGTAGAGTTTGTAAAGATAGAGTGGGGTTGAGGCGTTGTTAAAAGTGTGGCTAAACATACGATGTTTCATTTTTTAGACAGTGTGCGCAATTTGGTCTTGTCATGGCAACCTTTGCAACATTTTTATAAAATGTTATGTTTAATACAAAAAAATATATACGGAACCAGTGCACATAACTCCTTTCACCCTTCGCCAACCACTCAAAGCTAAGTACCTACTACAGTACAGTCAAGCGCCCTCGAACGCCCGAAAAACAGATCGTAGTGATAAAATAAACTAACTACACACCATTGTCAAGGGATTTTAACTACAATGTAGTGTACGTGGCGCTATGGATGCGTTTAAAAAGATTAAGTGAAGTGGGTACTTGAACAAACGATTTGTGGAGTCCATTAGATTTCTATATTTGTCTTTTTTTTTGGCACGCACAGAAAAGGAGTTTGAATAACCAAATTCGCATAAAGTAAACGAGATGAAAACAACTCTTAAATTGACAAAATTAACTCAAACTTAAGTGAACTACTATAACTAGCGTACAGAACTGACACCACAAAAAAATTTTTTTGCGACACGATTTGACGCCACTTGGCTTGGCATCACCGCATACAAACGGTTTCAAATTCGAAATTCAAATTTTAACACGTTTCGGGACAGTGAACGCCTACAGGCGAGAAAACAATAATACATCTATTGTGTCTAGTGTCCCGGAACGTGTTAAGGAATACCTATATCCCGGACCTCAGAGAAGGCAACCCTGGCGTGCTAAGTGCTCAGCCATAGAGGTTATCAAACAATATTAAATTTTATACTAATATTAAACAATGTAAGTCAAACCCAAGTTTTTGGAGCTAAACAGAACAGATATTTGACCTCGTTCGCACCTGATGTCAGATGAGGTCTAGGGTGGAGCATATCTGCTTCGTAGCAACCTATTCACTACACTATAGAGGCTTAGGTCATATTCCTCAGGAAAAAGTTCAGCAGGCAGCGAGTTCCACTCCCCAGCTGCACGCCTTAGAAAGGAGTCAGCAGCGCTTTGTACGAGCAGGTGGAATGTCGACAAAAAGAGATGGTGGTATGATAGTCTATGATGGAATGGAGCTGGCGGGACTAAATTTATGGCAAATAAATTATGAATATTTTTATCCATCTGCGGTCTGCGGTAGACAGGCGTATAAATATGACCTGTGAAATCAAATGTCAAACATCTTGCTTCATACTTCCAGAGTCTGAAGCAACATGTTTGACATTTCGCGTAGACAACTTCAATATTCTGATTTTCTGCTCCATCGAATATCCTTCTAACTAACTTATTAGCTATGTTAGTACGTTTTTTTTATCTTTAATAAATCTTAAAAAATATTTTGAATTTTTTTAAGCTTGATTCAAACATTCTGCTCAATCAATAAACACGAAAATACCAATTTTATCTCAGCATTTTTCGAGCGCCACCTGGTGGTTTCACAGGGAACTATGTCGAGACTTCCGCACCTGGAAAAAGTACTGAACCTACAAGGAAATCCTGAAATCAAAACTTTCAATCAAACTAAAGAAGAAAGTCAAGGACTCGTGTCTACTGCCCTGCCTTACCTACGGAGCCCAAACCTGGATCTTCAAATCGAACAAAAATCGATGACAAAAATACGCTCGTGTCAGCGGGCCATGGAAAGAAAGGAGCATCCTCGGTATCAAGTTCATACAAGCAGAGCAGCAGTAAAATTAAACGAAAAACCAAAGTCAAAAGCCATTCATATATAAATATGTAATAAATCCATTTAAATTTAGGTTTATATACTTAGTCAACGAGTAAATAAGTAAATTTTATAGTAGGTATTATTAGCAAGTATACACACGCACTTTATAAAACCTGTTATTGATTGCCCATGTCAACTCTTGATTTTACTTTCTATGTTTTAAAAAAAGTAAATTCGTTATTGGCTGTTAGTTTAGTATGTAAGATAAGCTTAATTTGTACCAAGAGCTGTGAATTTTGTAAGAATAAAAAAAAAAAAAAAAATGCACTACAACCAGCAAAGCGCTTGAAATGGAAATGGGCAGGCCACATCGCTCGCTCCTTGAAATGGCCTAGACGCGCCACTGAATGGACGGGCCCAGAAGGCTTTAGAGAAGCGGGTAGGTCAAACGCTCGCTGGGTCGACGACATAATTAAATCATCAAAAAAGGACTGGATTAGAACCGCCAACAACAGGGAGAAATGGTAGCTATTGGAGGAGGCCTATACCGGAAAGAGTCACGGCCTCTTTCCGGTATTATTGAGTAAAACAAAAATTTTGTAAATGTAACTTTTTTTCATGTCATGGATTAAAAAGGACTACAATAATAATCTGCGGTCTAATTAACTAAATGGATAGAAGGAAGTGTATAAAATAAGTACAAAACAAAAACCACTGTCTTACCCAAAAACTGATTGCATTCTATAAACAACTATTTAAAGACAGCACCATTAATATTAATATCAACCCCACTGTTCGGTAGTTGTAAATCATAAGGGCGTGTTACACTGCGGATAACAATGTGCTGAATAATTACTTAAATGGTATAAACGCGTTACCCTCTAGTTTTTAGAGTCAGTTCGATTCAGAGGTAACCTTGTGAAATGTGATTTAAACTGTGCTTGTTTTTTTACGATGTCCATTTTACGAAAAGAGAAAAACTATGGTTTAGTTGCAATCTCTTCAAAAGTCACACATTGCGATCTTTCTGGGTGAGTTTACGGTTAAACAGTACTATTATATATTATGTGGTTAAACTGAAAAAGATAACTTATAGCATTAAGTCCTTTCCTCAATATTTAGAAATTTCATAAGCTTTATCAGTGGCAGTTATAGATTAAAAGTAAGACTCATCTTCATCATCATTATCAGCAAAAGGACGTCCACTGCTGAACATAACCCTAACCCACGGTTTTCTATAGCGAAAAGTAAGATTATATATACGTACCGAGCCTATTAATTGTTCAGATCCATTTCAAACTAACAAACTATTATTTGTCTTTTTATTTGAGTAGTTACTAAAAAAGATGTTTGCAAATGACTAAGAACATATAGATCATTTAAAGAAATGATCGTTTTATTGTATGATTTCAATCATTTCTTAAAATTATACTTATAACCTCGACAAAGTGTTTAAAACTCAGAGCATAAAAAATATTATTAACTTACAAAAATTTTCTTCTTCATCTAACTTACGAGATGCCCTTTATCGGTGGAGAAATCGCCATCCTTTTTTTATTCCTGCCCTGCTCTTGACCTCCTAGTCAAAATGTTACCTCTCCAGAAATATGACAATAGTTGTCTATTTTAGACTTCCTCCCTGTTGGTCAAAAAATAGACCCCAGACGCAGATTATTTTTTGGTTACTTATACTGTAAGTACCCCAACTAAAATCACCCACGTCCTATCTCTCTCCCATGGACATCTCCATTAACTCGTCAAGTATGTGTAAACGAGACACAATAAAAATTCCATTGTTATGCGACTCTCGGCATTCGTTTGATACCTGACTGATTAAATTAATAAAAGGGCCCTTAACTTCACAAGGGCGTGAGCAAAACACAATGACTTGTTACCTCTATTGAGCAGAATGTTATTTATTTGCGCAAAAAAGAAAAAAAATATGGAGAGCGTGTGAAGATGCTTTTAAGAGAGCTGTTGAAGTAATTTTTAGTTTAGGAGCAAATAAAGTACGTAGATCTTGAAATAAGTACGTGTATTTTAAAACTAAAAAATACCGACTTCAAAAACAAAACACAGTAAAGTGTTATTTAAAATCTTGACTTTTTAAAAGAAACTAGGACTCCATTTTAGGCGAACAATTTCTTTTTGAAGTCGAAAATGGAGTCCTTTCTTTCAAAAAGTCACGAGAAAAAGAAGCTCAAAAATACCTTAACTAAATTTTAGCTAGCTATTTTAATGACCATTGGTTAAGGTAATTCTTCTAAACGCTCACAATCGTAAATATTCAACCGGTAATTTGAGCATAACCATTAGTAAAAAGTGCTTGAGCTGTGCGTGAGCATTGAATTGGCATCATAATTCATATTTTATATTTTTGAGGTGCGAACGATCGAGGTCTTTGCACCTAACACCTCTTCAAAAAAACAAAAAAAAACGGGCGTCCACTCAAACTAAAGACGTTAGGTGCAAGATATTTTGGCTCTTAACGTGGTTAGGCGGGAGAGACCCCAGCCCTTCCACCTACTACTTTTAACGCCAGTGGCCAGGTCCTTACGGTTAACCAGTTAACCACATGCCCACCCAGAAAACAACAATTAATAACTTAACATTTTTTCTACCCGCCACCTTTGTCTTCCCGTAGCCAAATCGTTCCTCCTGCCTTCCTCTTGTAGAACAAAAGCGATAAATATCATCAGCCGCCATCCCGCCTCGGAACACGACATAGGAATGCGTGGCGCGCGAGGTAGGTAAGTACAGTCAGCCACAAGCAAAGGTAAATCTGGGGCGCTCGAGAAAGCGCTCAATATTTTTTAAGCTCAATGTGATGCCAATGCGTCAAGATTTGCAATGCCATTCCGAAAGAAATTAAAGAACTACCAAGAAATTTTGTTAAATGGCTTACCTACTGATAAGAACTTTTATAAATTGAGTGATCAATAATATCCTCATTATTAGTAAATTGACTTTAAATAAAATATAAAGCTTTCAAAATTAATATTTCTATTTGCATGTATTTAGTAGGCATAGGCTGCTGTTTGTAAGCGCTGTTCACCAGTTTTCTACATAAATTCTGCTAGTAAGTCGTAATTAGGTAAGTACTATGTATAGAGAAGCTATGCCAAGCAATAAATGCGTCGCAACCCGATGAAAAGATTGTGACGTATTCCTTGAAATTTGAAACCGTTTGTATGCGTTGATGCCAAGTGGGTGTCAGTTCCATACGCTAATAGTAGTCAAGTTCAATGGTGTCAGCTTTAAAAATGCATTTAAAAATCAAAACAACAATTCAGCATAAAACAATTCATATTGTTTTATGCTGACTGTAAGTACATCGACGCGGGCGCATGCACATTAAGGCTGCTGTCACCTACCTTCTAACAAAGTTCAAATGAAAATTTCTCCCCAAAAATGACTAAACTGACTACTTTTTTTGAATGAATTGTGTAGAAATGAACTATCTCCATAAGATGTCGACTCTGAATTTTTGATTCAATCTTTAAAATGTCTGTAATTTGCAATCATAGCAGCCAAATTGACGGTTTTTCTGGCGCACTCTTCTAGATCACTTGTTGACATCAGCTATCGAAATAACATAAACTTGAAGGGAATTACGTTCGTATACAAGGTGTCGACTCTGTTTTTTTTATTTATCGCTCTGATTATTCCAAAAGAAGACAAAATTGAAACCATGTTTTGGAATAAAATACGCACCTAAAGACAGGCGATTATCTCTGAGATACATTGCACTTATTCTGTGTTATTTGATAAAACAATGTTATAGAGGTTCCTATCTTTGACTTAGCATCTAAATTCTTGATTTTATCTTGTGCAATATATTCAAAATATCTTACTAAAGTAACCTATAAATTTGAGATTTGGAGCTGTCACGAACATTCATCATCGATCGAAATTTGACAGACAGCGCCGAGCGCTCGGAGGGGAAGGGTGTGTCGCTCGTTGTCTTCGCTGCTACTCTTTTATTTCGTGTATGATACTAATTCCAAATTTGAAAATATCACGCTTTGCACAATTTTTATACGGCGACCAATTCGCTTTGAGGCTTTATGCAACAGGCATAAAGCCATAGTGCATTTGGATCGTCGATGGTCTCTAATTATAACAAAAAAGTATTCGTTCTTTTGTATCGATTAGTAGATGTATTTAAATGATTATTCAATGTTATGTAAACTTGCATAGAAAGGAATCCTTATTAATACTATAAACAAGAAAGATTTATATGTATGGCGACTATTTCAAGAGGTTCATGAGTTATAACGAAGATCTTTTATCATATACAATTTGTATTTTCGAAACTTGATCAAACAAAATGTGCAGATACTAGGACCAAAATTATCGACGAAAATAATAATAATAAAAAATTATCTACAAAATAAAATTGTGGTATATGATGAGCAAACTGTTTCTATCACAAAACAGTTAAATGTAAATTTTAGACAAATACTGAATTAATAAGGCCAAGAATAGGCAATAGTACCAATTCTATTGCATATGTATGGGGTTGCAAATAATAACCTTATTATTTTATATAAAATAAAGTAATATCAGTAACACTACTTTATAGTTCAACAACGGTAGACCGATTTTCATGATATTTACTTTGTTGAATTGGTATTTACCTCTCACCCCTTAAGTTATTATAAAACAGGGCTGGGGCGCGCCGAGGCTGGATATGAAGCAAAGTTTTCTGTGGTCGAAGTTTTTTTATTCACAAAAAGTCTAAAACTCTTCAAAGGACTCCAATTTAGGCAAACCATTTCTTTTTGAAGTCAGTGCCATCGCATGGGCTCTCTCAAGTTCCATCTTAAGCGACATCTATCTGGGCATCGACTCCAAAAAGAAATGGTTTGCCTAAAATGGAGTCCTTTCAAGAGTTTATTTAAGACTTTTTAATGTGTTTTGTTTTTGAAGTCGGTTTTATTGAAATAGTATGGTGGTGAAGTGACCATTAACCCAACAAAATTGAAGACAAATAAGGGCTTTTGTTTTAAGTATTTGACTTTGAGTAGTAAACAAGTAAGTTTATAATTATTTTTTTTGGATTTGCTTTGGATTTTGAATAAGAATAAACGGACGACAAAAAGTAAAAGGTCAGTTTTTCTTAATATAGACCGTTTATAGGCGTTATTTAGTTCCACAACCTTTATTTATTTATTTTATTTATTTAATCATTTATTTATTTCTTCAGGCAACTTAGGCCCATACAATAAATACCTTAAAGACTAACATACATACAATAACAACATTAAAAATATTAAAATAAATGACACTATTTTGCCGGCGTAGTGTTGCGCAACTTGGTGTCCGGTAACCTTTGATACGCACTTGTACGTACATACCATTGGCCATTGGCGTCAATTCCATACTGTGTGGGACTTGTTCATGGCATTAATTCCATACGCTAGTAACAGTGTTTCAATGGTTTAAACCTAAATAAATAGGGCAATATTTTGCTTATTTAACATTACTTTTCTTTCTACCACAATCTACAACCACAACCTAACTATAAACTTGTATAGTAAAACGCTTGTTTAAATAGAAGCCTTTCATGTGATGTGTATGTAGTTAATATGAACCTGTATTCAAATTGTACGCAAATGCCATGAAGTTTTATGGTTCTATTCAAGTCCATATTCATATAAGGTCACCTCGTTTTAAGTGATAATATTTTAAGGGCAGATTCAGCAAAATAAATGAAACATTTTTTGTAAGTAAAAAAAATATTTTTATACGCTAGTTTTCGAGAAAATGACCTCTAAACATGAAGAAAAAATACTAAAATAAAACACCCCGTGTCGCGTGTTGCGTGTTGCTGAGCGGCGCTCTCGGTCTTTGTAGGCAATGTCAAACGCGCCGCCAATCGCCGCCGCGTTGCCTACACGTGTCGCGGCCGCTCCCCCGCACCTGCCCCCCCGCACGCTCGCCGCGCGACCGACCGACGCGCGCGCGCGCGAGTCAGTCTGCCAAAAATGTTCGATTGAGTTGTGTGCGCGCGCGTCCTGACGTGCGCCGTGCGTCGTGCGGAGCCCGGGCCGGGCGACCGACATCAAGAAGCTTCCCGCCGCGCCTTGACGTGGCACTTCGAGAACGACGTGCTGGATTGTTTTCACCGGCACCTAGTACCAAACACCGCCCACAGACGCTGGATATGGCGGTTTCTGCACAACGAAGACCTCCACCTTTATCACATGAGGGTCTAAGATTTGCTGCGGGCGCGGACTACGCGCCGAAGGTCGAGCAGCTCGAGCTCGAGTCCTCCCGTTGACTACTGCGCAATTACACGTTTACACGGCAGGGATAACGTGCACAACACAATGCTGCAGTTATTCGCCTTCATTTCCAGCAAAGATTTAGTGTGTGTAAATCCAGAGCTCGTGTCGTGATAGCTAGATTGGTCATTGGCTGGCTAGTGCTTGCTTCGGCAATCGTAAAATAAGAAGTTAATGTGAAAAATAGGCACTTGTTTTGACTGTAAAAAACCTCTCGTCGTTATTTTTTCATATTAAATGTTATCGCGGCCGATAACTAAAGATGTACGAGTATTATTATTTCAAAACCAATGTAAAAATAAATAATAGAATCCTAGTTTTAATTTACATAATCGTGAAATAAGATTTGTATTCACATACCTATCTGTACAAAAACTGAGCAAGTGCAATGAATGAAAGTTAAAACAAATAAAGATTTAGGTAAGTTTCTAGCTGATTCTAGGATGTAATCGCGTTGCGTTGCGTGTGCCTGATGTTATGTTTTTTACGGTACCTAATAAATAAAACTTAAAACGAAACTGTGTTTTATTTACTTACGCAATTTTTAGTGCATATCCACTGAATCAAAGCGAATCAGTAGTTAGGTAGGTAAAACTAAAAACATCTGTTTAACGTAGATTTTGTGAGATTGAACGCAGTCAGGTCATTAATTTTAGTAGAAGTAGTTTAGGTATGTATTATTTTTAAAAGTTTACTCTCACATAAGCTTTGTTATTATCAGCAGGAATTTATTAAATAAAAACTACATAATTAGGTAGCTACTTTCAGTTCATCATACCTAGTGTTTTATGCCTACGATGAATGAACACATACCTACTTAAGTTGAGTTTATGTCTCAGTTTATCCTAGGTACCTAATCAGCTGTTAGTGTTTAGTGACTTAGTCCTAGTGTTTAGGGATCTGATTGCAGTAACAATTAGTTTGTAGGTACACTGAGATACTTTGATAAAGGTAAGGAATCGAATGCAGTCTACTGATGTGGGGGGGTCTAAAATATAGGCGCGCCGCGGTGCCCCCCTCCCGCTCGCGGTCATTGCACCGGCGCGCCACATGAATGAAAATGAATGAAATAGGCATTAAATGAAAGAGACGAAAGGCGATGTCGCGTGTGGGGATCTCTGAGAGTAGACAAGACAGGGTGCTATTTTTAATAATTATTTTTTTTGTTAGGAAAAATTAAAAGGAAAATGGGACAGATTTTTAAAAAAAAAATGCTTGGGTCCTTTTTCTATGATATAGATAGATACTCTGTTAAAATATTATCACTTAAAACGAGGTGACCTTATATAATATTTCATTATTGAAAAATGTATATGGACAAAATGATATAATACCGGTAAACCAAATAATTAAATAAAAAAATATCTTGTTTATCATCTGTTATACATGAAATACTTGAAATCTTGATCGAAATTTTCTTAACTACATTTTCTGAATGTCAGCTATAATAACTTGTGACATATTTCATATATCAAAATACAAATCATATCAAAGAACAGCGTTACACTAAAAAGCATTTATGTGTAAATAAATCCTCATAGCATCCAGCTGGTATGACACGTAGTTCAAGCGCAGAACCAATGTCATCATCCACCAATAACTCTTAGTCCCCATTTCTCGTGGAGTTTACATTCGTAAAAAAATACCTACTCTGAGAAGTCACGATTTGGATGAAGACATAAAGAGGCAGATAACCGGTACCAACCTGTACCGACTGACTAGTGATGTGCCAAGTCATCTATTTTTTTTTATCTCGAAATATTTAAGAAATTCGTTACAACAATCCAAATAAGGACCGACTGACACTAGAAAATTGTTTTAAAACAAGATTCAAATCAAGACTTGAGTCGGAAAAGTCTCTATAAAGCATTTCAATTCCATGAAATAGCCAACACGGCACAACACTGGTTAGTCGTTGCAGGTCAGTGCGTGTTACCCGCCTTTATATGTCTTCACCCTTTGGATGCATTTCGTTTTTTCTATGCTGTAAGTTTTTTACGTTATTATAACTGTACGTTTGTGTTTAAATCTGTGAATTTAGTTATATAATTATCAAAAGGAAAATGTTCGCAAACGGAATTGACGCGAGCCCTGATTCCGAACTGTATTCACTGTATTCGTATTAGGTATTTTAAATACAAAAAAACTGGTATAACATTAACTTATCACATCGACTTTTATAAGACCATCATTTTCTGTGTTCATCATACGCATAGCCTACTACCTAGAGATAAAGTATCAAAATTGTTTAATTGCAGTTAACATTTTTTTGTGTCCCGGACATATGAAATCGCACACACACATTGATAAATTCGGTAAAATCTGAGAATCTCCAGACTGTCATATGGCTCTTAACTTGTCAATTTATTGTTCTCGTTCACTAGTGAGAACTGATCTGGCCCTTTAACAACTTTTTTTTTGTAAAAACATTAAAATTATCGCTATTATCGGGGAGATATCAATATTTTTACTGTAACGTAAAAGGGCCACAGTTCAATTCCTGTTAGGTCTGCCTCATTTTTTTTATAATTTGTGAGTGGCTATAAGCAATGGCCGTTTTAACTCAGGGCTTAGCTTTCATTTAAACCTAAGTGGTTTTTAAAAGCTATGATATTCGAATATTGTAAATTTGTCTTTCTTAAAAAAAAAACTAGTTGTATTTTTTTTTCTCTTTTTAAATGGCCGGCCAACGGCGCTTAGATTTTCTAGTTTTATCTTTTATAGTACTTACGTATAATAATCCGTAATTAATTAAATATATACTCTCATTTAGTATTGCTTGTATTTTTAAGACCTTTGTAAGTTATTAACAATGTTACCTAACTAACCTACAATAGTAATTTATAACTTTATATTCTTTCGTGTAACATATCAAATGAATGAATACAAAATCATCACTATTTACTTATTTTAATTACAATTAAAATAAACAATATTGTTTTTTTTTTCTTCATTTAAAAATGACTTTGAATGTCATTGACTCTGCTCTAGAAAGAGACCGGGAGTGCGAGAGAGATGACAGTAGCGAAGGCTTTCACGGTGGGAGGGGTTTGTGGAGGCACGATACGCCCATTTTGTTAAGAGCTATTTTATGTGATGAAAAGGGCTATCTTACAATCTGGAAACTTATTTTGACAGTATGTTTGTGTAAGTATTGGTAATAAATAAGACAATATAATAAGTATAAATATGCGCCAGACAACACACTAATTGTCTGGTTTCGTGGTAAGGAATTTTCTTCCTTGTGTTACGAAGTACCAGACAACGATTATGACGGGGGCGTCTCCCACAAATACTTAAATACAAATGTTCGTGTACATCACACAAACATTTGCCCCCTGCGGGATTCGAACCCGCGACGGCCGGTATAATAGTCAGGAGCGCCAACCAATACACCAAACGCGTCGTCAAAGACAGAATGTGGTCTTATGGAAGCCGTTAAATTATTACACTTAATTGATTAACAATTAGGCCTTAGTCCATGGCACGGTAACCATGACCTTAAAGGCTTTATTTTTCAGTACTCAGATAAGAAATATTCGTCGAGTAAAATACTGTATGGCTGATTTGAAAACGTCACTAATTTCTCATTTAACACGTTCCGGGACACTACTCCAGACACAATAGATGTTTTATTGTTTTCACGCCTGTAGGCGGGCACTGTCCCGGAACGTGTTAAAATCGATCGCTTTATTGTACTTACTTTAACAGTGAGTGATGTATTATCTGACAATTAAAAAATCGGCCCTTAAAATATATTTTAATTTACCTTCCTTGCCTATTTTCTTATAACAAAACAAAGAACATACCTAATTGTTACCAAAGTCGAGATTCTGATGATGGGATCTTGGTATATGTAATCGAGGGAAACCCTTTTAATCTTATATGGTAGTAGGTATAGTGTTTTTGTACTAGTAAGTATAATTGTGAAATGTCATTGCGGATGACAGTCACTATTTTGTGGAGCTGTGCTGATGGTGGAACGCTCAATAGTTAAGTATCTATTGAGAGTTTAGTAGTAAGTAATTATAAACACCAAAACCTTTGTTAGATACTGTATAGCTTACTAAAGAACGAAGTCAATAGGAGCCGCCCCTCCCCCTACTTTACTCCCCTCTCTCCATCACAAAAAAAATGAACAAATAAAATTAATCTTTAACAAAAAAAGTTTAACTTAATTCACTTAAAAGTATATCATAAACAAAAAAATACTCTTTGAAAGAAATGACTCCATTGAATGCTCCAAGAAATCACGCATCATGACGCCCTTATGGTGCTTGAGATGGCTGCAAGCGATGGCTGGCACCAACAGCTTTATGATGTACCAACAAATGTCCTAGAAAAAAAAATGTAGTAAGGGAGTCTCCGATTCTTGTCTCTGTTCTTCGAAGTTTAGGCTAATAAGCCCTACCTATTTCTATCTCTGTTTATTATACATATTATATGGCTCGGTTGCATTACCAAGCGAATAAGCATTAGCTTCAACTAAGTATAATAAGTTTGGTTAAAGTTTATTACCTCTACATGGTGCGACCGAACCATACATAATAATCTTTTGAGGTAATACCTACCTTGTAGATTTGAATTCATGTAAACATTTCACAATGTATTCAAATATTCACCATGTCTGCAAGTAGTATTGGTAGAGTTGCTGTATTAAAATGAAGCTGGTACAGAACGGTACGCAAATTGAACCATTGTATTGCCGTGTAATTTTGATATTTGCATAGAAATAGGACACACGTAATTGTCAGAACCTGGGGCCCTTTTTTTTGAATCACTCGCTTGGATATGGCGAGTGATTTTCGTTCGAAAACACATAAAAAAACAACGGAAATCACTCAAAATCTAGACGTGAGTACTCACAAAATTGAGCAATGATTTTTCAAATCCTTTTTATGTAGATTACAACTGGTTTTCTTTCCAAAATTTGACTTTAATCATTGAATATCACTCGCGTCAATATTACGAGTGGTTGTCCTTCGAAAACGAGCTTTTTTATATGACTTTTGATTTATCTTCGAACGAAAATCACTCGCCATCTTGAAGCGATTGATTCAAAAATACGCCCTGGGCCCCTATTTTTGAATCACTCGCTTGGATATGGCGAGTGATTTTCGTTCGAAAACGATTTTTTTTCTATGACTTTTGACACTAAGTCGAACGAAAATTCAAAAATAGGGCCCCTGGGCCCCTATTTTTGAATCACTCGCGTCAAGATGGCGTGTGATATTCAATGTTTAAAGTCGAATTTTGGAATGAAAACCAGTTGTAATAAAATCACACGCCATATCCAAGCGAGTGATTCAACATAGCGAGTGATTTTCGTTCGACGTAGTGTCAAAAGTCATAGAAAAAAAATCGTTTTCGAATGAAAATTTCGAGTGATTCAAAGATAGGGGCCCTGTTCATCGTCATCAAATTTAAGAGCTCATTTCGATAGCGTTTTACCCATAAAAACTCCAAATTAGATGATTTCCCTGTTGCCTTCATCACACTTTTATATCTTCTGTACCTTTATTATTTTATTGTTGGTTGTTGGGCCCTTGGTGCCAGCTCGACCAGTTATGATCTATTGTGGCAGCCCTTATGTTAAAGTTCACTGCTTAGTCCCGTTAAGTCTATAAATTGCCAGATTCTTTGGAGCGTGATATCTGCTATCTCATCCGGGTGCATGATGTGCCGCCCAAGATGGATACTCCTTGTGCTCATAAGCGGACCGCATGAGCAGAGGATATGCTCTGTACCTTTAAGCACAGCAGTTTAAGAACCAGGAGCCCTATTTTTGAATCACTCGCGTCAAGATGGCGAGTGATATTCTATGATTAAAGTCGAATGTTGGATTGAAAACCAGTTGTAACCTACACAAAAAGGATTTGAAAAATCATTGCTCAATTTTGTGAGTACTCACGTCTAGATTTTGAGTGATTTCCGTCGTTTTTTGATGTGTATTCGAACGAAAATCACACGTCATATCCATGCGAGTGATTCAAAAATAGGGGCCCAGGAGCATTCCGCCTCTTGATACCCAGACAAAAAGCTGAGCCGAAAATACGAGGGGAACGGTTAAAAGCATATTTTTTGGTGGGGGTTTCGTTTGTTTTTTACGTTTTCCACAGGAACCGAAACCTTCTTTATGCGCGAGCGAAGCGAGCGTTTTCAATTTGGGTTCTCGACGTTTTACAAAATGGAAAAACGACACAGAATAATGAGCAAATAAAGCGAGGGCAAAGGGACTGCCTGTTGAAGTTTTTTAGAGTAACTGAAACATTAAAGGACGTCCATCCCACCAGCTCCCTTCTTCTATCGCACATCAAGACGCACTGCGGATTACTACCCATACCTCGTTGATATTCCACTGACTCGAACAAAGCGCTTCTCGTCTACTTTCATAATGCGCACAGCAAAAGAGTGGAACTCTCTACCCGCATCTGTGTTTCCGTCGGTCTCTAACCCTGTTATTTTCAAAAAAAGAGTGTACAGGCTTCTTCTGGGTGAGCTCGCTTCATCTTCGTCCCTGTCTATGCATTTGGTATAGTCTAGAGACAAGAGCAAAGCTATATCATATATAAAAAATATGCGCGAGTGAAGCGAGGGCTCATGATATGGTTTGGTTATGATTTTCAGAATACCTGAAAATCATAAAATTATGCGTGAGCGAAGCGAGCACTTAACTCGTCAAGTATGTGTAAACGAGACACAATAAAAATTCCATTGTTATGCGACTCTCGGCATTCGTTTGATACCTGACTGATTAAGATTTCGGTTCGTAACGCTTTTTTAAGTGCCTAAGGTAGGGATGCACGGATTTAACGAGATCATGGGACAGTTTGACAAATGATGAGCTGATGGCGGGCCAGTGGCCACCATCAATATTTTTCGACGATGATTTAATTCAGCTCAACAAAGAAATGCACGAACACAAATGACAATTTATATTCAAAGCGATCTTTTCAACAAACTACTATCTTCTCTCATGACTATTTTTAAAAGTGCAAATATTAAAAGGGACGGTACACGGCGCAAGTCTACTTTCATATAGTTTACAAATCTATATATATTATATATATATATATATATATATACATATAATAAGACTGTAAAAGATCGATTTCTGTACATTGAAGATTTTTATGAAAAATTGTTACAGGGGGTCTTAATTACCGTAATAGAAGCCAAAACAACAATTTTTAAAATTTTTGTCTGTCTGTCTGTCTGTCTGTCTGTCTGTCTGTCTGTTTGTCCGGGCTAATCTCAGAATCTACTGGACCGATTTTGATGGGGCTTTTTTTATTTGACTCAGCATCACTTGGAGAGTAAACTAGGATAGAAATAATCACGCCAATAGACTTAGGGGGTAGGCAGAAAATATATATATATAAAAGAAAGTCGTGTTTGTTACAACACTTATAACTTGAGAACGGCTAAACCGATTTGGCTGAAAGTTGGTGGGGTGGTAGCTTAGAATCAGGAAAAGCATATAGGATACTTTTTGTCCCGCTAGACGGGGCCGGGGCTGGGGTAGCACGGGACCGGGACGAAACGGTGGGGAGGTAGCTTAGTACCAGGAGAAGGACATAGGATACTTTTTATCCCGTTCGATGGGGCCGGGGCTAAGGCGGGACGGGGCCGAGGCGAAACAATTTAAAATAAATGTGGGTGGAAATGAATCTGTAAAGTGTTTTAATTCAATGTGTAGTGTTTCCTCCATATTGGTGAATATTTGGTACTTTATGGTACTTGCCAAAGTATAACAAAACAGTGCCATGAAAAAATTTATATTTAGATCCATTTTTTCCACACAACAAAGTAAAATGTTAGTAAAGTACTAGTTTTTTTTGTGGCAAAGTAGTAGTTAAAAGTAAAGTAACCATATTATCCTATGAAACAAAGGAATTCCTAATCGAAATACAAATTGTGAACGTCCAAATAATCGGTATGGTCATAATAATTGATCACCTTTGATGTACCTACTACTTGCTTCTTATTGTTGTAATATGGCCAATTTTAATGATATGTGAGTACTAAAATGTACTATATAAATACTTTATATCTTGCGTACTTATACTTAAGTATCTTATTTGTAAAATCATAAGCCTATAAATTAAAAATTCTATCCAAAGTCACTATTCCACGCGGACGAAGTCGCGGGCACAGCTAGTTAATAAATAAGTATTTATAATTGACTGAAAACGTCAACCACCATACAAAAGTGCTACCGCGAGTGAAGCGAGCACACAAAAATTTATTTAAACTGAAACAAAAATCTAGCAAATTTAATACTTATAGGAATTTTGGTTTCATTTCCCCCTGCGCCTGCTGTTCCTATAAAAATGATTTGGATCCGCGAAAAGCGATTATTCCTGTGTTCAAAGCTAGAGTAAAAGACGCACATTTTCTTTCGCTTTAAAAACTGACAATCTTTCTATTATTCATATTATATAATATGAACGTATACTTTAAGTATTTATTGATATCTATTTATATAATTTTATGATATTTTAATGGTTTTTTTTTATCATCTCTAAAGTGAAATCTAATTTCTGAATATTATAATTTTAGCCATCTTTTGCACACCGCTGAACGTTTTGTTTCCTCTACCCAATGGTTTTCCGGAAAATAGGCGATAGGCGGTCTTAAGACCGCCAATATTGTAAGCTTCCAGCAATAAGACCGCCAATATTGTAATTGTGATTTCTCTGTTTTTGTTAGGGTTCCGTAGCCGAATGGCAAAAAACGGTACCCTTATAGTTTCTTCAAGTCTGTCTGTCTGTCTGTCTGTCTGTATGTCTGTCCGTCCGTATGTCACAGCCACTTTATTCTGAAACTATAAGCATCACATAGCTAAAACTTAGTAGGTAGGTGTATCTTGTTCACCGCTTTTCGATTCAGATACAAAAAGTAAGAAAAATAATATTTAAGGGGGGGGCTCCCATACATGAAACTAAAACCTAAAAATTTTTTTTTACTCAAACCTATGCGTGTGGGGTGTCTATGGATAGGTCTTTTAAAATGATGTTGAGGTTTCTAAAACAATTTTTTCTAAAAGTGTAAGGTTTGAGATATAGACGCTTCCAAAGTGGTAAAATGGGCGTCCCCCACCATCTAACTTTTGAACTAAGAAAGTGAAAATTTTGATAAAAATATATGATGTAGATCTCAACAAAAACTTGCAACGAAAATTGGTTTGAAGAAGATCGAACCAGTAGTTTTTGAGATATTGCACATTTTTATCAACCGCAAATATAACTTTGTCTTTCATACAAACACTATGAAAAACCAAGTTATTTTTGCTGTCGCAATATATTGTGATGTTTTCGTTAAGTGAAAGTAAGTGGACCCTGAATTTAGTTAAGGGTGGCACGGAACCCTCAGTGCGCGGGTCCGACACGGACTTAACCGGTTTTTGTTATTTGTGTCCTTACTTGTGCAATAAATAATATTTATTATTAAGGTACTGTTACACATGCTCATTTCAAGCACGAAAGCATGCTTATTTTGAGCAATTGCTACTTACTAGCATGTGTGTCGGAATGTTGCTCAAAATTAGCATGCTCATTTCGAGTTTGCTTAAAAATCAACAGGCGTGCGATTTTTGAGCATGCTACCTGCGGCGCGGGTGGAAGGGGGCGTGCTTTAAGCACGTCTAAACAGGTTTGCTTAATGAGCATGCTAGTATCGATCAGTCGTGTACGCAACAAGTGAAGTGCGCGTGCACTTTTCTTTTTTTGACGAGGTGATATAAGCTTCTGGATGCATTGCATCGCCAGCAAAAGAATGATACTGTTTAGCTCCATACGGATAGCTGTTTGATTGTCCATGACTTTATTTGAACTGACAGAGAGCGAGGAAGCACGCTTTAAAATGGCATGTGTATTTGAATGTCTGCTTTGAGCATGCTTATTCAGGAGCATACTTAAAACTAGCATGCCTATTGCTAGCAAATGTAAACTGCTCATCAGCATGCTCGTATTGAGCATACTCAATAGCACGGTATTAAGCATGCTATTTTAGAGCATGTGTAACAGTAGCAAGGTACTGTTACACATGCTCATTTCAAGCACGAAAGCATGCTTATTTTGAGCAATTGCTACTTACTAGCATGTGTGTCGGAATGTTGCTCAAAATTAGCATGCTCATTTCGAGTTTGCTTAAAAATCAACAGGCGTGCGATTTTTGAGCATGCTACCTGCGGCGCGGGTGGAAGGGGGCGTGCTTTAAGCACGTCTAAACAGGTTTGCTTAATGAGCATGCTAGTATCGATCAGTCGTGTACGCAACAAGTGAAGTGCGCGTGCACTTTTCTTTTTTTGACGAGGTGATATAAGCTTCTGGATGCATTGCATCGCCAGCAAAAGAATGATATTGTTTAGCTCCATACGGATAGCTGTTTGATTGTCCATGACTTTATTTGAACTGACAGAGAGCGAGGAAGCACGCTTTAAAATGGCATGTGTATTTGAATGTCTGCTTTGAGCATGCTTATTCAGGAGCATACTTAAAACTAGCATGCCTATTGCTAGCAAATGTAAACTGCTCATCAGCATGCTCGTATTGAGCATACTCAATAGCACGGTATTAAGCATGCTATTTTAGAGCATGTGTAACAGTAGCATAACAGTAGCATTATTGTGGTGACAGATTTAGTTTATCGTAGGTTCTAGGCCTATTGATCCGGCTTTGCCATTCTAATATTTAGTTGGACTTAACACTTTAACAGACACTTTCTTATTCATCCTACTCCAATTCGTAGAATACGTTCGGTTTGTGATCTGAGGTAATCAAAGACGTATCGGATGAGTGCAAAATCGCAATTTTATTCTACTAGGTACTCAAAAATTTACTCCTTTCTTTCATCCGCAGTCAGAATCAGATAAAAATAGGAGTTAGTAGTAGTAGTGACATCTATTAACGTCTGATCACAAAAGTGATGTAGTACAAGTTGACGGTAGTACATTCCTAAAAGCATAGATGTCGCTGTAAAAATGCTGCCTTCTGTCTGGGGGTTCATATTATACTGGGGGAGGCAGAGGCATCCCATCCGTATATTCCGTCCGTTCAATGCAATGATTCCAATGATAGTATCTAATAATATAATATTCGAACAATGATTCATACGAACAATATCGTTCTCTGAAACACCTACAAACATACCCACCAAACCACACCCAAACTTAAGTAATTAAATTTTAATCGATTCGGTTTTAATCGTATACAAGATTGTTCACTCGCATGATCGCATCGTGTCGTCATCCCGAGACCGATGCGTTTTCATTGCATTCGATTCTGTTTATGTGCCCATAGACAAATATTTTATCGAATGACCTCGATAGAGGTCGCTAGCCATGCGCCAGAGAGGTATACTGTAAATAATTTTCCGTTAACTTGGGTAATTATTTTATGTCATGGTGATTCATTTATTTATTTTACTTAGCTCGTAATTTTTAAATACATGGGTATTTTAAATAAATAAATAAAATTCTTTATTTGTATTAAATGTGGTACATCAGTGGTGTTAAATAAGGTACATAGGTAGAACATTGCACATTTGGCCAAATTTTAGCATACAAAAATTATTTATTTATTTATGACTACATCTTACAATTTAAAAATTCATTGATGGTATAAAAAACATTATGTATTAACCAGTTGCGTACTGACCATTTAATTAAAAATAGTTCGTGGATTTTATTCGCCTGTTGGTTGGGTAACTTCTATATGTTATATAACTACTATAATAATAAGGTTGTCGTATAAAAATACAAAACGGGATTTTTTATCACCACAAGTTATTATTTTTAGAATGTCAATTATACTATAAAATAACGTTTATTTTCATTAGCTACCAATTCTTGAAGACATTCAAATGATAGAAATAATAACTGTAGATCAATTCCAACTTCCAAGTGAGATGTGCTCGTTCTCTATTTGCCTGAATAGCAACAATGTTTATAAAATTTTTACTTTGGTGGAAATATTTTTTATGAGAAGACCTGAAGATTTAAAAAATTGTATTTTGTTAATCTTTTAATATTGAAATTGGGTAAATGAGAGTTCAATTGTGGCATCACTGTAATGACTTTTTAAGCTTTAAGTCTATGGTCATAGTGATGTATACGTTTCAGTAATAACTTTCATTTTTTTACTATCCAAAATAATTATCATCAGAAATTCAGGAAAGCTAAAGCAGCTTCCGAAGTGCATAACAATTAATTAAATAGGTAGTTTATTAAAGAAAAATATACATGACCAAAAAAATAAAACACATTTCTATCGTCTTGCAAAATATTTAAAGTAAATAATTGAACTAAGAACCTTTCAAAATCGATTTCACTGTGGTTAACGCGTGGCACATCACTCATTCAGCCAAGCGAAGTGAAGCGGAGTTGTGACGGGAGATGTGAGATTTTGTCATAGAACATTATTTTGTACACTGATTGCATTTCATTTGCGATTGCAAATTTGCAATATATTTTAACAAATCAAAAGTAAGTAACCAACACAAGAAAACAGTGCCCAGTTTATTGCGTGACTATTGTTTGTTTCTCTCGTGTAGTGCTATAGAAATGCATAATATAACCTAACTGCGCTTTGCATAAATCTATGAGGCCGTAGCCTTGTAATTGATGCAGATGCAGTCGATGTTGGGATTGAGCGCTAACGCGATTATAAAAGTAGTGAAAACGTCATCGGTGTGAAGCCATCCGCTTGTAATCATTTGCCGCGCTCTACGCTCTGTGGTGTTATTGACGCGTCCATTGCAATATTGCAGGCATAATGCCGGCGGCACGGGGTGTAAAACGATCGGGGTCCAAAGTGTCGGCCGCCACGTCGTCTACGGCACCTAAAAATAAGAAGAAACGTGCAGGTGAGTGACCAAAATGTTGAATTTTCAGTTGTTTTCTTTACATTTTTGTCCGACGTCAATGACCTGTCAAACACGATGGCGGGAAAATGAGACGCGTATGGCAAAGCCCTAGGGGACGATTCGATTAATTTTCATTGTTTACACAGGATTGTACTTGAATCAGTTGGGTTGATGAGCAATTTAGATAACACGCGACTGTTATGTGATGTTTTGTTATCAGATTGCGTAAGCATTTGGTTATAAAAATATCTTATTTGAGGTTATTTCCAGGCATTAGTAAATTTTTCTCAATACTTAGGAGACTAATAGCATCAACAGAGTGATTTTTACAACAAAGAGTGTCAATTAAATAGTAAATTAGCAACTTTAAGGTTTAACTTTAAAGTTAATACAGGGGTGACAAAAGCTTATAATATTGAATAAATACAAAGGTCACAAACATCAACACATTTCTCACATGTCCAGTATTCTATAAGTTCTACTTCTATCCCTACATATTTTTTTTAAATAGGTTGTTTATTGTCATTTCATTTGCTAGGCAAATAATATGAAACACATAAATATAGAAAAAAAAATATATTCAGCATCATAAGATATTGACCATTTCTGTATTTTTTTACAATATTAGCCATTATTTGCATATTTTGTGTCTAGTGTAAACCTATTTGAAATTATCATATTTTTATAAATAATATGTTTTATCTGCAGCATTGGAGATCCCAGCCGCACCCAAGAAGAGGGGTCGTGTGTATGTGTGCGGGCAAGGGGACGTTGGTCAGCTGGGGCTCGGTGAAGATGTCGAGGAAACTTCCAAGTACGTAAAATAAACGGGCAGACAACAAAGTAATCCTACGGGTTCCGTTTTCTCCTTTCGACATACGGAACCCTAAAAGTATCAGTCAGGTAGTTAGTCTCAATTCCCTTGCCACTTGTAAACACAAGCGGTTTAACTTTGTATGATTTTAACCGTCAATAAATACAGAATCATTACGCCATATTGTGCAATCATTGTTTATTTGTGGTACTTGTTCTTATAATGCATCAGTATGGCAATGAGTGAGAAGAGTAACTAAAAGATGAAAAATTTCAATATGATTAGTAAATTTCTTAGAGCAGGCAAAAACAAATAAATTAATGAAATTACTTTCTGTACAGAAACAATATTGTCTTTGACTGTTAGATAATGCTTTAAAACTTCAAGTATACAATTCTCTACTCTATGTGTAGTGTTAAGTTGAACTACTATATTTAAAAATTGGTATGTATGAAGAAAACAACAAGTAATCTGTCCACATATTGCGTTTGTTAAGATATATGATTTTCAAAAAGCACAAATCAATATTATGTGAATTATCGATATACACCACGGCAGTACTCACAACTAGCTTATTCTTTGATATTGTTTCAAGATTCAAACATGTGGCTGCGTTGGGTGACAAAATCGTGGATGTGTTCGCTGGGGGCATGCACACCATCGCACTTGACTCTGATGGAAAGGTACCGTTAACATCACTTATTTATCATCAATAAAAAGTAGAGATGTACCGACTAGTCGCCGACTAGTCGGCCATTTTTGTAGTCGGCGATTAGTCGGCGACTAGTCGGCTAAATCCGCCGACTAGTCGGCCCGCTTCTCACTCATGATAATATGCTTAAAAAATAGAGTGATTGAAATGAAGTTCTATCTTTACTCTTGTTATTTTTTATTATAAGAATCACAGTTTCAGTTTATAATACAATTTAATAATTGGTAGCAAATTTAAATAGGAACTCTTCCTTTGACATCCCCAAGTGATTCAATCTCAAAATTAATAAAATAAAACAATACTAGAAGTATCTAAATATCAATTGGATCAACTAACTTTTTTAACAAAATATTAGAAATAAGTAGGTAGGTTTACTTTACACTACAACCTAGAAATAGGAAGTTGTTCTATGTGCACTTTGTATAACTATTATACATATAAAACAAGTTCCTATTTCAATATAATAAATTGTACTGAGATCTTGAGACCAAGTAAAATTTACTTCAACAACAAAAAATAACTATTATACTATAGCTTAATAAGAATCTAGCTATCAAACAAAACAATGTACTACTCATCATTAATCAAAAAATGGCAATAAAGACTAAAGTTTTTCAAGGCGGCGCCGGCCGCGCACCAATTCTACGAACCGAGAGCGCGCTCACGAACATTTCCGACTTCACCCGGATTTTACCGAAAGTAATGATCGGCCTAGCCGACTAGTCGGCCAGTCGGCTAGTCGGCCAAAGTCATAGTCGGCACATCTCTAATAAAAAGTATATAAAATGTTATTTTTTTTGCTGTATAAAAACTCATAAAATAAAAATAAAATAAAAGCACTTATACACGCAGGTAGAGAGTTCCACTCTTTTACTGTGCACATTTTGAAAGTTGAAAATCGCTTAGTTATTATACTAGATGATTACAGCGCTTAGTTATTATACAAGCGCTTAGTCAAGAGCATTGACAGTGCTCTCGATATCTGCCGACAACATTAATTTAATTTGGTTGTAAATTTGTTAACAGTTTTTTTTTAATTCTATAGTTTTTGTTTAATTTGTTAACGGTTTTTATTATTTTCAAAATTTATTACTTGTTCATTGAAATTGTTGCGATCGTAAAAATACGTAATGTAATTTTATGTACACTATTCATAGGTTATACTCTAGTTCCTTAAGTTTCATTTCCATGTTTTGTAAGTCACTGTCTGTAACCTGTCTGTGTACTGATCAATAAATAAATAAAAAAATACTACGTTTTAATTCTACTTAACTTACGCTCTTTAACTTAGCTGTTTTTTTTTTCAATTGTACCTCGTGTGTTCATAAGTTTTGAGACGAAAAAAAAGAGGCATAACTTTTTAAATAATTAACTTATATTTCTAAAATTTACAGTGAACACTAAGTAGATAATAATCAACAATAAAATATATCTTTTATTCAAAATGTCCACCCTTGTTTTTAATACAGGCCCTTAGACGATTTGGCCAATCATCAATGGCGGCACGAATCTTTTCTAGCGGGATTCGCTTTGCTTCTCGAACAAGAGCTCGCTTCAGTGACTCCAAGTTTGGGTGGGACTTCCGGCAGGCCCTGAGCTCTAACTCAGTCCATAGAGAATAATCCAGCGGGTTGAGGTCGGGGCTGGGGGAGGGCCATTCGTTCGCCGCGATGAAGCCGGCACATTTTCCCTCAACCAAGCTTGGGTGGTTTTTGCTTTATGGGATGGTGCTGAGTCTTGCTGGAAAACCCAAAATTTGTTGTAAAATAAAGTATGAGATAGGGGTTTCACAACAGGCTCTAAGATGTCATTTTGATAATTCTTGGCTTTCACCTTGACGCCTTGTTGACAGAAATGGAGCGGAGTGACACCTTCATAGGAAACTCCCCACCATACCATCACACTTGCCGGATGATGAGTACGCGAGACATTCCGTGCTGAAGCTGGGACATCCTTGCTACTTTTGGCATAGACTTTATTGTTTTGTCGGTTGAACTTTTCTTCGACATTAAAAAAAATTCTCATCGGTGAACAGTATCTTCCTCGCATCGTGTCTCCTAAGGAGTAATGGACAACTTTCGCGTCGCAATTTACGAAGCCGATCGTTTAAAAAGTGAACTTTTCTACGGCTATACGCCTTTACCTTAAGATCATATTTCAGTATTCTGTTGACTGAAACGCGCGAAATATTAGTCTGCAGAGCAATTTTTTTCTGAGTGCGACATGGATTTCGGCGAAGTCGCTCTCGGATGGTTTTGATGTTCGCAGGCGTCCTTACAGAGCGTGGCCGACCACTCCTTTGGCGATCTTGCAAGGAACTTGTCTCATTGTATCGTTTGATAGTGTAATACACGAAGTTACGGCTTACGCCAAAAGTTTTCACCTCACGGAGAATCTCCATTGGTTTTTTTCCCGCCTTAAATAGCGATATCACGGTCGCACGCAATTATTTAGTCCCCTCCATCACGATAAATTTGACAGAAATAAATTTGAAAGTCAAAGGTATTAAAAGAAAACATTCCAAATTCAAAATTGGAAAAAGAATTAAATAGCAGCCAGTAATATTTAATTTATTTTTTTAACTACAAAGTTTGTCTCAAAACTTATGAACACACGAGGTAATTTAATCCTAATTTTCTCACCCAGGTGTGGACATTCGGCTGCAACGACGAGGGTGCCCTAGGACGTCCAACCTCCAACGAGAAGGACGAAGGCACCCCGCGTACCGTGTCCTTACCGGCGCGCGCGGTAGCAATCGCTGCAGGGGACTCTCACTCGGCTGCTTTGCTGGAGAACGGAGATGTGTACGCTTGGGGCGCTTTCCGGGTAAGCACTGTCTTTGAATATTTATACACCGTGCTTTTTTAACTCTCTTACAGCTGTAGGCCACTTAAAGTATCCAATAACTACATGTCATTCGTAAAATAAAACTTGGTTATTATTAAGATTTCAAAGACTAAGACATTAAAGAAGATATCGGCACAATTTAGTACGAAACATCCTGTAACGAGCACTACGCGCGTGTCATTCACTCGGCTGTCTAGCACTACTGACCTAGTTTTACGCACGGATATGTTTTTTAGAGAAAGGGGTGAGGGGAAGGACGCGGTAGGCGTCACAAAGGATTGCGTTAGCGCATTATTGGATAGAGGTCCACGTGGACTGTCTTGAGATTGGCTAACGGTGCGGCACTCGTGGAGGCGGCAAGGTCAAGGAATGCATTGTTGGAAACGTAAACACTATTAACAGGATGATACATTACGTAACATTACTATTACTATTAGATGTTTTTAAACAATAATTATGTGGAGTGTAATAAAAAAAAATTACATGTCCTAGAGGTTTATTAAGATGGTTAAATTACGTGGGCTTCGGCTGTAAGACGGTTAAAAAAGCATAATGTATATTTAATAAGGACATCAACCAGTTTAAATCACACAGTACATCCAGAAGATGAGTAGACAAAATAAACATACAAAGTGGCTGCGGAATAAATGCTAAAAACTTTCTACCGGTGAGTGTGAAAAGCGTGGGGCGGTCTATGTTCATCATAGTTTAGCCGCCTTAAGTTATTAAGAATGCTATTTGGACGATATTGTGAGAGCAATCTCGCAACATTGATAAGGTCACGCAGCCTACGCGTTAAAAGAAAACGCTTGCAAAATACAACAGGCTTGTTAATGTGACGGTAGCCGAGTGGTATAGGCATACACCTTGATAGCGTAAGACTCGGGGTTCGATTCCTCGTCTGTCACATAGTCACGGTTGCTTTTTACAAGTGCAATTTACGTTATTAAGTTTGTATAGTAACAAAACACTATAAAAACAAAAATCAACAAATAATTGTGTATTTTTACCCCCTTATTCATAATAACTCAAATGGTCTTTTAAACCTATTTTAGCTATTACACTGTTTTGTCTCATTCTTTCTTGGCGCTGCCATCATTTGACAGAAAATGACAAAACTGTGTAACAGATAAAATAGGTTTTGAGTTATTATGAATAAGGGAGTTATTGTTTAGTTTGATTAACGCTACCCTTTGTTCACAGGACTCTCACGGTAGCATGGGTCTGGTGGTACGCGGTCGTGAAGGGAAAGCCTGCAAAGAACCAGTCAAGGTTGACATCAACGAGACAGCCGTTGGCATTGCCTCTGGAGGAGACCATCTTGTTGTGCTTTCTGTGAGTATACACTAATAAATAAAATATATTCGATTTAAACTATTTCGGTCCACATTTCTTATGTGTACCGCTAGGGACTGGAATTTGCTGCCAGCAGAAATGTTCCTTGGCAACTACGTTTTCAAGAAGAGAATGAATAAGCTGTTACCAGGCAGACATGGTCCATCTTAGGCTACATTGTCACTTAACATCTACGTGCAATAGTGGCCAAATGTCTAGCTATCTATATAAAAAAAACATTAACAGATTTACTCTAATGTTTAACAGATTTAAACATTAAAGTACAATGACTATGTTACTATAAAGTCCGTTTTTCTCTGTTTGTCAAACATTGTAAACAATCTTCTTGACATTTCTTTTTAACGAAATTATTCAACACAACCTATGTATGTTATTCATCGTCAACACTGAGATCTTGAATCAAATAGCAATTTTTTTTCACTTATATTATTTTTTAAGTGATAAAAAGATTGTTATCAAGATTCAACTAGCACAGAAAACGGATCTCACAATGTTTGTTTAATAAAAATATAACTCCCTGCTTGTTTTAATTTCATGACATAATGATCACATAATTTATCGTGATGATAAGGTTAAGGAGAAACGCTTGCGATGGTTCTTCCACGTCCAAAGGCGCCAGAGGGACCATATGGTAAATGCCCATACCCCACGTAAATGGGAGCAGGTCTAGGGGAAAGAAGAAGAATTTATCGCGATGTTATTAACGAGTATTATCTTCATCACAGGCATCAGGCTCTGTATACACGATGGGCTGCGGCGAGCAGGGCCAGCTGGGCCGCCTTGCTCAGCGCTCCGCGTCCAGGGACGCGAGGCAGGGGTTCAGTGAGTACATCTACTTATTTGGGTGCTATGTGTGTGATAAGCTCGTTTAAAAATCAAATTTTAATCTTTAAAAAAAAGTCTAGTTGACTTTTACAGAATTAGTTTGATTGTGGTCACTATTTACAATACAAAGTATAGCCCATAGCATACATTGTTCTCAAAATCTACATAATATTTTAAAACATACATAGTGTACCTTTAAATTACAGTTAACAAATATGAAGTTAAAATGTTTCCGAATATTATACCTGCTTATTCTTGGACCTCTTGAAACTTTATTCCTCTGTTAAAATTGTCTTGTTTTCTCATCACAGGTGCGCTCCTAGCCCCAATGAAGGTAACTCTCAAGGGCGGAGCGCAGCGAGTCTGGGCTGGGTACCACGCCACCGTCGCGCTGGACTCCAACAGCAGGCTGATGGCCTGGGGCCTCAACAACTACGGGCAGCTGGGTGAGTGACCGCTTGTCTAGTAGATAACCGGCCCCATAGTTGCTAGCTCGGTGAAGGAGTCTGGGCTGGGTACACGGAAAAAAATAAAAGAAGAAATTTAATTTAAATAAAAATGGTTGACAAAAAATACAAATAAATGATTTGATTTGAAAAAAATATTATTTATCTTGTCGATAATTTTGGGTCTAGTATCCGCACATTTCGTTTGTAGATAGATCTATAACATCATCATTTCTATATCTAACTATAAATTCTAACTCCAACCATCCTTCCCCAGGCATAACAGGCGAGAAGCGCAAAACGGCGATATACTCGCCCACGGAGTGCGACGCCTTCAGCGCCATACACGCCGACTGGGCGCGCGTCGCGTGCGGGCAGCACCACTCCCTCGCGCTCGACGCCGCGGGGAAGGTGTACGCTGTGGGACGCTGCGAGTACGGCAGGTAACAGTGACGCCCGGCACCACTCCCTCGCGCTCGACGCCGCGGGGAAGGTGTACGCTGTGGGACGCTGCGAGTACGGCAGGTAACAGTGACGCCCGGCACCACTCCCTCGCGCTCGACGCCGCGGGGAAGGTGTACGCTGTGGGACGCTGCGAGTACGGCAGGTAACAGTGACGCCCGGCACCACTCCCTCGCGCTCGACGCCGCGGGGAAGGTGTACGCTGTGGGACGCTGCGAGTACGGCAGGTAACAGTGACGCCCGGCACCACTCCCTCGCGCTCGACGCCGCGGGGAAGGTGTACGCTGTGGGACGCTGCGAGTACGGCAGGTAACAGTGACGCCCGGCACCACTCCCTCGCGCTCGACGCCGCGGGGAAGGTGTACGCTGTGGGACGCTGCGAGTACGGCAGGTAACAGTGACGCCCGGCACCACTCCCTCGCGCTCGACGCCGCGGGGAAGGTGTACGCTGTGGGACGCTGCGAGTACGGCAGGTAACAGTGACGCCCGGCACCACTCCCTCGCGCTCGACGCCGCGGGGAAGGTGTACGCTGTGGGACGCTGCGAGTACGGCAGGTAACAGTGACGCCCGGCACCACTCCCTCGCGCTCGACGCCGCGGGGAAGGTGTACGCTGTGGGACGCTGCGAGTACGGCAGGTAACAGTGACGCCCGGCACCACTCCCTCGCGCTCGACGCCGCGGGGAAGGTGTACGCTGTGGGACGCTGCGAGTACGGCAGGTAACAGTGACGCCCGGCACCACTCCCTCGCGCTCGACGCCGCGGGGAAGGTGTACGCTGTGGGACGCTGCGAGTACGGCAGGTAACAGTGACGCCCGGCACCACTCCCTCGCGCTCGACGCCGCGGGGAAGGTGTACGCTGTGGGACGCTGCGAGTACGGCAGGTAACAGTGACGCCCGGCACCACTCCCTCGCGCTCGACGCCGCGGGGAAGGTGTACGCTGTGGGACGCTGCGAGTACGGCAGGTAACAGTGACGCCCGGCACCACTCCCTCGCGCTCGACGCCGCGGGGAAGGTGTACGCTGTGGGACGCTGCGAGTACGGCAGGTAACAGTGACGCCCGGCACCACTCCCTCGCGCTCGACGCCGCGGGGAAGGTGTACGCTGTGGGACGCTGCGAGTACGGCAGGTAACAGTGACGCCCGGCACCACTCCCTCGCGCTCGACGCCGCGGGGAAGGTGTACGCTGTGGGACGCTGCGAGTACGGCAGGTAACAGTGACGGCCGGCACCACTCCCTCGCGCTCGACGCCGCGGGGAAGGTGTACGCTGTGGGACGCTGCGAGTACGGCAGGTAACAGTGACGCCCGGCACCACTCCCTCGCGCTCGACGCCGCGGGGAAGGTGTACGCTGTGGGACGCTGCGAGTACGGCAGGTAACAGTGACGCCCGGCACCACTCCCTCGCGCTCGACGCCGCGGGGAAGGTGTACGCTGTGGGACGCTGCGAGTACGGCAGGTAACAGTGACGCCCGGCACCACTCCCTCGCGCTCGACGCCGCGGGGAAGGTGTACGCTGTGGGACGCTGCGAGTACGGCAGGTAACAGTGACGCCCGGCACCACTCCCTCGCGCTCGACGCCGCGGGGAAGGTGTACGCTGTGGGACGCTGCGAGTACGGCAGGTAACAGTGACGCCCGGCACCACTCCCTCGCGCTCGACGCCGCGGGGAAGGTGTACGCTGTGGGACGCTGCGAGTACGGCAGGTAACAGTGACGGCCGGCACCACTCCCTCGCGCTCGACGCCGCGGGGAAGGTGTACGCTGTGGGACGCTGCGAGTACGGCAGGTAACAGTGACGCCCGGCACCACTCCCTCGCGCTCGACGCCGCGGGGAAGGTGTACGCTGTGGGACGCTGCGAGTACGGCAGGTAACAGTGACGGCCGGCACCACTCCCTCGCGCTCGACGCCGCGGGGAAGGTGTACGCTGTGGGACGCTGCGAGTACGGCAGGTAACAGTGACGCCCGGCACCACTCCCTCGCGCTCGACGCCGCGGGGAAGGTGTACGCTGTGGGACGCTGCGAGTACGGCAGGTAACAGTGACGGCCGGCACCACTCCCTCGCGCTCGACGCCGCGGGGAAGGTGTACGCGGTGGGACGCTGCGAGTACGGCAGGTAACAGTGACGGCCGGCACCACTCCCTCGCGCTCGACGCCGCGGGGAAGGTGTACGCTGTGGGACGCTGCGAGTACGGCAGGTAACAGTGACGGCCGGCACCACTCCCTCGCGCTCGACGCCGCGGGGAAGGTGTACGCGGTGGGACGCTGCGAGTACGGCAGGTAACAGTGACGGCCGGCACCACTCCCTCGCGCTCGACGCCGCGGGGAAGGTGTACGCTGTGGGACGCTGCGAGTACGGCAGGTAACAGTGACGGCCGGCACCACTCCCTCGCGCTCGACGCCGCGGGGAAGGTGTACGCGGTGGGACGCTGCGAGTACGGCAGGTAACAGTGACGCCCGGCACCACTCCCTCGCGCTCGACGCCGCGGGGAAGGTGTACGCTGTGGGACGCTGCGAGTACGGCAGGTAACAGTGACGGCCGGCACCACTCCCTCGCGCTCGACGCCGCGGGGAAGGTGTACGCGGTGGGACGCTGCGAGTACGGCAGGTAACAGTGACGGCCGGCACCACTCCCTCGCGCTCGACGCCGCGGGGAAGGTGTACGCTGTGGGACGCTGCGAGTACGGCAGGTAACAGTGACGGCCGGCACCACTCCCTCGCGCTCGACGCCGCGGGGAAGGTGTACGCGGTGGGACGCTGCGAGTACGGCAGGTAACAGTGACGCCCGGCACCACTCCCTCGCGCTCGACGCCGCGGGGAAGGTGTACGCTGTGGGACGCTGCGAGTACGGCAGGTAACAGTGACGGCCGGCACCACTCCCTCGCGCTCGACGCCGCGGGGAAGGTGTACGCGGTGGGACGCTGCGAGTACGGCAGGTAACAGTGACGCCCGGCACCACTCCCTCGCGCTCGACGCCGCGGGGAAGGTGTACGCGGTGGGACGCTGCGAGTACGGCAGGTAACAGTGACGCCCGGCACCACTCCCTCGCGCTCGACGCCGCGGGGAAGGTGTACGCGGTGGGACGCTGCGAGTACGGCAGGTAACAGTGACGGCCGGCACCACTCCCTCGCGCTCGACGCCGCGGGGAAGGTGTACGCGGTGGGACGCTGCGAGTACGGCAGGTAACAGTGACGCCCGGCACCACTCCCTCGCGCTCGACGCCGCGGGGAAGGTGTACGCGGTGGGACGCTGCGAGTACGGCAGGTAACAGTGACGGCCGGCACCACTCCCTCGCGCTCGACGCCGCGGGGAAGGTGTACGCGGTGGGACGCTGCGAGTACGGCAGGTAACAGTGACGGCCGGCACCACTCCCTCGCGCTCGACGCCGCGGGGAAGGTGTACGCGGTGGGACGCTGCGAGTACGGCAGGTAACAGTGACGGCCGGCACCACTCCCTCGCGCTCGACGCCGCGGGGAAGGTGTACGCGGTGGGACGCTGCGAGTACGGCAGGTAACAGTGACGGCCGGCACCACTCCCTCGCGCTCGACGCCGCGGGGAAGGTGTACGCGGTGGGACGCTGCGAGTACGGCAGGTAACAGTGACGGCCGGCACCACTCCCTCGCGCTCGACGCCGCGGGGAAGGTGTACGCTGTGGGACGCTGCGAGATAGGCATACGCCCGGATTGCGTAAGACACGGGGTTCAATTCCTCGTCTGTCACAGAGTCACACTTGCTTTTTACAAGTGAAATATATTAATAGTGAAGCATATATGCTTCCCGAAGCACGGGAAACCGCATTCCATTTTCAACATTTTCTTATATGATGAAATAAGAAACCAAAAGTTGCGCACCGGCGAGACTCAAATCCGCAACCTGTCTAACTGGGCTAACCACAACTCTTTTCAATCGAGTTTCCGTGATGTCTGGTCTCTTATGGAAACGTCATTACGTGTGACGTGACCTTTCTTATATCATCTTATATCAATACAAAAATAACACTCGAGAAACGTTCTAAACCATACATATATGTTCACAGGTTAGGCCTCGGCGACAGAGCGGGCGACGCGGAGACCCCGGAGTTGGTACCGAAGCTGCAAAACAAGAAGTGCATCAGCATAGCGGCGGGGACCAGCAATTCCTTCGCTGTTGCGGACTCAGGTATGTTGGCATCGTCGTGATACTTCGGGACTCTTCGGCCCTCCTCGTGCGCACCAGCGGCGCGGGCTCGGTCGTAGGTGCTCTGTTCGCCATTAAAGTAAAAGTCATAAAAGTCGTTTATTTTTGCATATAGACCCACTGGGGGCCCTTATGATGCTCTCCCAGAGATTTGACTGTCTGAATAACAACCATTGTTATATGGTTTATATATGAACTAATACCCAAATGCAAGCTGGTGGTCGTCCAATTTAATTTAATTTAATGTGTGTGCAATTTAATTTAATTTAATATTTTAAAATCTTAATTAATGTCGAAATAAATAAATGAAAATAAAAATAAAATATACACGTCCCAACATAGACCCTACCACAGCTTCGGGACAATTGTGGGCTAGTGCTGAGAAGAAGCTGCGCAAGAAACTCAGTCACTATTGTCAATGCCTCTTTTCAAAAGTTTTTCAATGTTTGTGGTGATCGTGCAAGTCCATACATTATTGTCTTTTAAAGAATCATCTATTTTATAATACCCTTTCGTCATTAGGATTTCGCCACTCACGCACACGATCTTCAGCGGCACCGGACGCGTTCCTCCCAGATAAATAAATTATTAAATATGCGCCAGACAACACACCAATTGTCTTGGTTTCGAACTAAGAAATTTTCTTCCTTGTGCTACGAATACCAGACAACGATAATGACGCAGCGTCTCCCATAAATACTTAAGTAACATAAACATCCATGACTTAGGCACATCAAATCAAGACAAGGGGCAAATGTGAGATTCGAACCCGTATATTATTATTAGTAGTCAGGACCGCTAACCACTACACCAAACGCGTTGTCATACTATTTTACCGGCAATAAAACTATGCATTTACAGGCCGCTTTATTCATTTATATGCTAATAGTCAAGGCCCTAACAGGTAGGTTTTTATGTATAAAATTAGTTTCACCTCAACTGTAAACTGTTTTGTGTGCAAATAAAATGAAATATGAAATGGGCTTCGCTTTTGTCTCCGACTAGACTAGTTGGATAATTATTAACCATTGATTATTTGGTTTTTTAGGCTGTTAATATTTTTAGAATACCAATAATTTGTTTAACAGTTTTTTTTAATTTTATTTATTTATATTTTGTATCTTATTGTTTGTAAACCCTGGTTCTCTCATAGCCAATAGGTACACAAATAACATTCGTAAAAAAATCATCGATTTTTGTTTGCTATTTTTCGGTACGTCTGGTTAATTATGGTATCAAAAATGATAGCAAAATTTATCACCTTGTGGGTGTGGACTACAGACAACGAAAATTAATCTAGTTTGAATAACCACTCGAAAGTGAATCTCTCATTCAAAGGGGTGAGGGTTTAGTACTCTCCTTTGCCTTGTATTTTATCGATTAAATTAGCCGTAGAATACGTGGATGAAGTATCAGGTCCAATCCAAAACACATTGTATATCAACTTTCTTTTTTTTAGGAGAAGTATTCGCATGGGGCATGGGCAGCGAGGGCCAGCTCGGCACGGGCAGCTCGAGCGACGCAGCGGCCCCCACACTGGCGCCCCTCCCGCCCACCGCGGCCTCAGCGCGCCCCTCCGCGGTCGCAGCGGGGGGACAGCACACTGTTCTACTGCTGGTCAGTGCGTAGTAGTCGGTCATAGCCACTAGGAGCAGTACTCGGGGCACGACAGCGAGGGGCGGCTCGAGCGACGCAGCGGCCCCCACACTGGCGCCCCTCCCGCCCAACGCGGCCTCAGCGCGCCCCTCCGCGGTCGCAGCGGGGGGACAGCACACTGTTCTACTGCTGGTCAGTGCGTAGTAGTCGGTCATAGCCACTAGGAGCAGTGCCCGGGGCACGGCAGCGAGGGGCGGCTCGAGCGACGCAGCGGCCCCCCACACTGGCGCCCCTCCCGCCCACCGCGGCCTCAGCGCGCCCCTCCGCGGTCGCAGCGGGGGGACAGCACACTGTTCTACTGCTGGTCAGTGCGTAGTAGTCGGTCATAGCCACTAGGAGCAGTTCGCCCGGGGCACGGCAGCGAGCCAGTTCAGATTTCGAAAGGAATCTCCATATTTTAATATATTTTCCTAAAAAATTACACGGGTCAGGCCTATCAGAGAGCGTGACGTCACTTCTCTTATGATGGCGCGCCTTTTTACCACTCTCCATGCTGCATATTTTGATGTCAAAAAGACTTGACTTAAGAAGTGTAAAGGCCTATTCAAATAGATTTTCAAATCAATCATAATAAATTTTAAACTAGACCCGAGCCAGTATTCTTTTTTGATATTGAAGTTTCATGTCAGAATAAGTTTACTTATTATTGTGATTCCCATTTTCTTTTTAAGAGTAGTCATTTCTTTCTTCTTTTATATACCAAATATAGTCGTGTTAGTTACAGCATTCTCGAGAATGGGTGGATTTTATGATTTTTTCTTTGTTGGATTGGTATTGACTTTGAATAGGAATAATCATAACCATAAAACGAAGTTATTTGAGTGAACTATTACTTTATTTATGATATCGTTTGTCAGGAGGACTTGAATCAGCAGAAGGAGGACTCGCCCGCGCCCGAACAGGAGACGAGCGAACAGAAGTCAGAGGAGATGACTGAGGAGGAGGAAGAAAAGGTGATTTTCAACATTTACAACTGTAATAATATCTATTAATGTTATCTTGATTTGCATATTACAATATCCATTGTTTTGTTTCCCCTTAAACGGTAAACAGTCCGCGTTAGTTTTTGTCATTATTCTATTCATATGTATACATGTATATGAATATTTCTCTGTAATATTTTTTCGGATGATATCTTTATGCATGTAATTTATGCTATGCTGAAGTTTCCGATAAATCTGTGTACAAACATAGTATTAAAACACCAAACAAACGAACCCCCCCCCCCCCCCCTTAAATGTATTTTTTTAACTTTTTGTATGGGAATCGGAAAGCGGTAAATAAGGTTCACCTACCTACCAAGTTCGGCTACGGAACCCTGAAAATCTCCATATCTCTCGTGTTAATCGAACAACGTTTTCTCCCCAGCCGGAGCCGGAGCCCGAGAAGAAGAAGGCTCGCGGGCGCAAGCGGCAGCAGGAGGACGAGGTCTCCTCCACGTCCAGCGCCGCGCCGCAGGTAGGCCCACCACCATGTTGTAACTGTACTGCAGCCCTTGAGTATGCGCCAGACACAATAATAATAACACTGCCCCTAGCCGATTTCGACTACGGCGGCCAGTCACAACAACTAACACCCCGTTCACACTAGTCGTAAGTCGCATATGACTAAAAGTCGAAAGTCTGATGTACCTGTTAAAAATCGCGTCTCATCCAATGTGAACAACTCCATATAAAGTGTATGGTGACCAGAGCATTCGACTTTTAGTCATATGCGACTTACGACTAGTGTGAACGGGTTGTAACCGACTGCGCGGGACAAAATATTCATGAGGAAACCTATTGACAGTTTCCTGGTTGTCCGTTTTTTGGGGCACCCTGTATAAACATTCATGACTCAGGTACAAATGTTCGTGATCATCACGCGGAGATTTGCCCCTTGCGGAATTCGAGCCCGCGACTGCCAGCACCAAACACGTCTATAGAATGCTATTGTTTGCTTTTTTTTTATATTTATGCTTTTTTCTTTATCGTTCCTTTCGTTATCCATACCTATTTTCTTTTCTATATGCTTTTAATTTAAAATTCCTTAATTTTTCACAGCATACCCTAGTACTGAAACTTCATTTTTTCTTTATTTATCGCATTATTTCTGTTCAATTTCCCTCGGTACAGTCGGGCGGCGGGCGGGCGCGCGGCGGGAGGCGCGCGCGCGGCTCTAAGGCACGCCGCACATAGGTTATGACGCCCCTCTACACGAACACGGCGATTCTATAACACCATTTAATATGACGCTAAATCTCTAACCTTATTCCATCTTCCGTCCAATTTATTTTTTATTTTGATATCTTTTGTTTTTGTTATTGTCCTTGCTATTTTTATAATAGCACCTCATAAGTGACAAATAAATTATTCATTCATTCGTATTAGACCGTAATTAGAAACATTGATATGAACTTCCTTCGTGTGTTATTTCAATTTGAAAAACAGATACAAAATATTTAATTCTATAAACACGTTACATCTTCATTTAATAATAGGCCTTATCCATTTAAGTTCGTAAAAAGTTGTGCTAGGATAAAGCTGTACTTCAGATTATTTTTATCTCTAACCTGAGAGGAACTTACGTTTAACAATAAAACACTTTATATTTTTTATTTATTTATTTAAAAAAATATTGCACAAATAAAAGTGTACACTTAATGATAAAAGCATTCTCTCCCAGTCATACCTTTAACGCATTTGTCTACGTTTGTTATTTCATAACTTCGAAGGCAAAACTAGATATTGTGACTCAGTAATCAAAAAAATATGATTGATTTAGGGTCGATTTTTCGACCGTCAGATGAAACGAAACTAACTGATAAAGTGTAAAGCGACTGATTTTAAAATTTGAGCCACAAAAATGATTGCCGGGAATTCGGTGATGTTTTCAATTTAGCCGTTTTGTATTTGTTTTGTTCGACGAATATTTCTTATCTGACTATTGAATAATCAGCCCTTAGTCAATTTATTGTGGAACCGAATATGGAGTAAAGCATAAAAATATCATAATACTTATTTATTTTCTTTGACTCACGACATTGGAAGCAACTATGAGCCCATTGCATCGTCGTGATTTTATAAAAAAGGAGACTTGCGTGTCTAGAGGTTAAAAGATTTGGCGTTTTATATTACTTTGAACACAAAAATCTTGCTACTTATGAAATGTAATCACAAAACATTTAACGAAGGTGTTACAGAATCGCCCTCACGGCCTTACTGTCAACTGAATCACATAAATACAGGGTGACATTGCAGGGAGGTGACAAATTTTTGGAGGTGAATGAGACCATCAACATAAACAACATTTACTATGGGTTCATGGTCGAAATCTTAACTAAAATATCAGGTGCCCCATACAAAATCAGCCAGCTACATTGACGATTATGCATGACGATGCAGAAAAAAAATAAGGTTTTGTAACGATGGCCCCATAATCACCTCTTAAAATTTGACACCCCTTTGCAAAGTCAAACTGTATAGTTCTACCATAAGTACTTTGTTACATTAATTATCAATCAGTTGATTTAATGAGGCCGTTTTGATACCATTTTGCTTTTTTAAATAAAGCTTTACATATAAATATTCATTAACAAAACATTCATTGATTCCATATTTTGGTTCATATATTTTAAATAGAAAAGTAAAATGGAATCATGTAATATATACAAACATACTAGCCTGTTTTAATAGGGGTCAGTTTTTGAGAAACGTGTAGGGTGTCGGATTTTATGTTAGTTGTGTCGTCTCGTAGTCTGTATTGTCCATTTACATGAGTGTATTGATTGTTTTAGAAAAAAAATGGGTACTAAATTTAATTACTGTAATTTAGAATAGATTCTATGGAGGAGGGTTTTAGATTAATTAATTGTTGTAAGTTGATACTCGTGTAAGTAAGTTCATTTGCACCACCTTAACCTATAGTTAGCATCCCGATCAAGCTATCATTCTATTGTATGAATTGGAAAGTAGCTTAACACGTTCCGGGACAGTGACCGCCTACAGGCGTGAAAACAATAAAACATCTATTGTGTCTGGAACAGTGTCCCGGAACGTGTTAACTCTGGTTAAAGTGAATACAAGGTTAAAAAAGACAATTGATTGGACCTTAGTGTTAAGCTTGTTTTTTAACTGAGTAATGCTAAACTTCGATCAATAGAAACATGTAACAAAATGAATACTAACTTTGTGAATATACTTTTTAAGGACTGATTTTTCAAACGTCTGATAAAACATAACTGACCGATGAATTTTAAATGGCATTTATAGAATTAATTTTCGAAAAATGGTGACGTTTTCAAATTAGCCATACTCTATTTTAATCGACAAATATTTATCTGACAGTTGCAAATTCAGACAAAAGTACAATAATTAATTGTGTATATTATGAATTTTAACTAAAAATAACTTAAAATAAACATGTATTTCTTGATCGAACTGTGGTCTGTGGTGGTTGGATGTACAGTGCGTTAAAAAATAATGAAATCTTATTGAAATATTAATAATATTTCCAGAAGGTGAATGGGGACGAGAAAAAAGACACGGCCATGGAAGTTGACGAAACGGGTGAGTGAACATTTAAAATTTCATGATTACCATGATTGAGATTGCTCTTATTCTTTAAGACTGCCTGCGGGGCGGCGGCTCCCCGCGCCCCGCCGCCCGCTGGCGAGGTCTCAATGAAGCGGTCTAACTAAAAATTTTTGTTTTTCGTCTAGACTTTGATAGATATTGACGTTTTTAGGGTTCCGTAGCCGAATGGCAAAAAACGGAACCCTTATAGTTTCGTCAAGTCTGTCTGTCTGTCCGTCCGTACGTCACAGCCACTTTATTCTGAAACTATTAGCATCACACCGCTGAAACTTGGTAAGTAGGTGTATCCTCTTTACCGCTTTCCGATTCAGGTACAAAAAATTTGAAAAAATTCTATTATAGGGGGGGGCTCCCATACATGAAACTAAAACCAAAAAAATTTTTTTTACTCAAACCTATACGTGTGGGATGTCTATGGATAGGTCTTTCAAAATGACATTGAGGTTTCTAAAACCATTTTTTCTAAAAGTCTAACGTTTGAGATATAGACGCTTCCAAAGTGGTAAAATGGGCGTCCCCCCCATCTAACTTTTGAACTAAGGAAGTGAAAATTTTGAAAAAAATATGTAATATAGATCTCAACATAAACTTTCAACGAAAATTGGTTTGAGCGAAATCGAACAGGCAGTTTTTGAGATATAGTACATTTTTATCAACCGCAAACAAAACTTTGTCTTTCATACAAACACTATGAAAAACAAAGTTACATTTGCAGTCAACAAAATATTGTGGTATTTTGGCTAAGTGGAAGTAAGTATCCCTAATCCAGTTAAAGTTGGCACGGAACCCTCAGTGCGCGAGTCCGACTCGCACTTGGCCGGTTTTTTTAATAACTAGCAGTTTCCGGAGGCTTCCACCGCGTAAATGTCGTATCTCATAAAATATCATTGTAAACTAAAGCCTATGTGCTATTCTAATGTATAAGCTATATTTTTGTGATGTTTCACCAAAGTTCGTTCAGTAGTAGCGTGAAGTAATAACAAACATACATCCAGTAAACTAGTGCAACCAAGCATAGAAGCACTCGCGCTAATATAAAAGTAAATATTTATTTATTCACGATATAAGCTAAGTAAGGATTATTTCCTTAGCTTATATCGTGAATAAATAATTGTTAGTGAAGTGGCTTATTTTAGCTTGGAAAAAAGGAATCGCATTTTATTAATTAATTACAAAATACTCAATGCATTAACAAACAATACGGGGTTTTGCGTGCATTTGTATTATCGATAGTGCAGTATATTGCGCGTACGCATCCATGTTTCAAAAGTGATTTATGGTAGGGACTGCCGCTAGTCTTTGGATTTAGTATAGTGTTATCTAATGTAGTAATGCCATAATCGATTAACCGTCTAACAGTAGCTGTTCAAAATTGACTGTTTACATAACTCCTCAGACAAACCGCAAGAAGAAAACGAAAAAGAGGACAAACCTACACCAGCAGAAGAACCACAGGCAAAGAAACCGGAGCCAGACGTTGAGATGAAGGAGCCATCAAAGCCGGAGACCACGGACACATCCAGCCAGGACACGGACAGCGATGCCAAGTCCCAAGCGACCGAGCCCAGCGATGAACAACCAAACGAGACAGCTGACAACACAGAACTCAACGGAGAAACCGTAGAGTCCTCCACCAAGACCGAGCTCATACCCACAGCCAACCCGCTCACCACCACAGCGTGATGGTAAGTCCAAGTAACCGTCTCATCGCTACACACACCAACTAGTGTTGGGCTATTCGCTGTGTAGCGATGAATTTGTTAATTTTTATACACACACCGAGTTGAAATTTTACGAACATAGAGAATTGATAATACTAGGATTTCAACTCGGCCGGTGAACGGTTACTTAGTAATCTTGAAGCGTAATCTTTTTTGATCCATACTTCGATGGAAGTACTTAAAATTACAACAATCCACATTATATTATTCATGTATTTATGTTAGTGACAGTATTTAAGTTTATTGGTTATAGACATATTATTGAATGTATTAGTATAATTTAGTATGAGTAGGACAGAGTTATTTTGAGTCAGCTGTGTACATCAGGTGCTTATGGTTGTCAACATTAACATAACTATTTAGTATTCCTTTTAATTATTGCATTATGATTTAACCATAAGCTACAATAAGCATCCCTTTACCGATGTTGATAATTTTGAATGTTAATAGAAAATAAACAATTTATCTTGATAGCAGCATAAATCACTTGAGGAATTTTAAAAAACAGTACAATAAATCCGTTTTTTGGGACATTTTCTATTAAAACCTTGATTTTTAGGTGTAATTTCCAAAAAAATTTAAGTAATAAAAGTATCTGTTTAAACTCGTAATAGATTTAAGCGTGCAATCAAAATTGTGCAAATGAATGACAAAATATATATTTCATTTAAGATTTCAATGTGGTTTTATTATCATATAAAACCCTGTTTCCTTCACTGTTAGAAATAACTGTATAAAATAGAAACTGCATGCATCATTTTATTCACATAAGCAGGAAAATGTTTCATTTCATTAATACTAGACTTTTTATTGAATTTGATAAAAAAATTATGAGATGATTATCATTAATGTCTGTCATATTGAAGCATAAAATAGGCGAACAACTTTTAACGGGCGAATCAGTTACAAAAGTACTGTACCATACTTAAACCTTCTAGTTATTTTAAACCTTTTTAAAAGCAAAATATAAACATCTTCTGTACTTCTCAGTTGACTCTCAAAACGCTTCAAAACCTGTTAAATATTTCCTACCTATAACTTCATACTTAGTTTATTTAAATTACGTTTAAATATCTGTGGATTGTCAGTTAAAATAGCGCTCTGAAATAATAATATATTTCATAATAGCATAATTAAGGTTGGCATAAAAATGTTATGTAATCACACAGATTAATAATAATTAGTACATTCAGTAGTAAAATGGCATTTAAATATAATAAGGAATATATTCAATATTTAGACTTTCCAGTTTCTCCTAATCATAATATTTTTTTGCCAACTTACAAACGGGGTTAAAAGATAATGTTACCTCCATAGATTTTGTCGCTTCAACAACAGTGCAATGAATACATCACATTTCTTACATAGCACTTTTATACCCTGTAAAATTATAACAAATCAAAACTATTTTATAGTTTTTTGTAGTAACTTCAGTAACAAAAGAACAGACGCATTTCTATGGATTTCCTTTTACACCAGAAATCGGTGTTATTTAGAACAGGGCTGCATTCAGTAAAATTTATAAAAAAAAAACAAAATGCCTAGGAGTTGCATAAACACTTTAAATTGCTCTCATAATAATGTTAGTTCGTATAGTCGTCAGCACATCAGGGTATACATTTTCGTAAGAAAAATGCCCCTCTAACAACTACATAAGATACTGCAGTGTTTAGCTTGAAGTGTTGCTAGTAATCATGGAAGCTATAATCTCAACACTCGTTTTTATAAACTATTCTAAGGAATTACCTATTAATTAGGCAAAAGTTTTAACACAAATCAGACTTGATTGTCACTGTCTTAAGCTCAAATAATTGCTTAGATTTGAATATAAATACGGGTGTGAATAACAAGTAATAATATGGCTGAAGATTCTAAATGTACCGGTCAAAATGCTGCCCTGTGTCTTAAATACACCAACTCTGGTTCACCGTCAACGTACGTAGATTACGCTATTATAGATTACACATTGTAATATAAATCAAGACTACGCATGTAGTCATTTTAGATGAGGTTGCTAGAATAAAAATATTATAATAAGTGAAACGTTGAGTGTTGTATGCATTTCGTATCCGAACTGGTACAAAACATAACGAAATATTTCTGGAGTATAGTTTTCATAAGTATTCATAGCGTAATATAAGCAAACATTTTTGTTGACATGTTTTATTTTTATTTTATAGAAAGTTTTCTTGCATGATTCTATCGGAGTACAAAAAGTACAATTCTTTCACTCGACGCTATATTCTTGATTGTTAATAAAGATGAACTATAATGTATTGTGTTTTCCTAATAAAACAGTAGTGTAATATTTGCGTTTCATTTCTCTATGGAAGGAGCATGGGCAAGTTAGTGCTATAGTAGTATTAAACACTCGCTTCCTCTGCGACCATAAATCACACACACACACACACAAACCTATCTACCAAACGGTGTACTTACCTTTTTTTATTATACATCACTAGCCTTTGCCCGCGACTTCGTTCGCGTGGACTTCAGGTTCGTCCCGTCTAGTAGCGCAAAAAATGTGTTTTTTTACGACCTCACATTAGAAACCTCAAAAATTGTAGCCTATATGTAATTCTGATGTATAAGCTATATTGTGGTAAAGTTTCATTCAAATCCATTCAGTAGTTTTTACGTGAAAGAGTAACAAACATCCATACATCCATACTTACAAACTTTCGCCTTTATAATAGTAGTAGGATTAGATTTTTACTGTTAACTTTCTCTATACTATAGACCTAATATGCCAGTCTTGCAACACATTGTGTATAATTTAAATTCAAGTGTTAACTATACCACCGAGAGAACAGGGGAACACTTCTGATACGTCAAATCATTTTAAGTTATAATATCATAGAAACAGGACACTATCATTATTTTTTGGAAAATCGAGGTTTGAATTTTTATAATATTCTTAAACATAGACAATATCATTTTTTAAAACAGCACCCTGACAATTTAAAAAGTTATCTACGTCATCGGCTTCGCCTCTCTCAATTCAATGCCCAAACCTTCTTTTTCTCAAATCTTAGCCTTAATTAATGCTATTTCAAATAAATGTTAATTAAGATGAATATGTTGTACTGAAGGAAAACAATAAGTACTATGTTTTATTAAATAATTTTATAAAAAAAATACTAGTATTGAAACTAGTTATTGTACGCCTTGAAGGCAGGTTAGTGTTTCAATTAATTTAAGCTTAAGATCTGCTAAATGTACCTATTTTATACCTATAACTAAACAATAAATGATAATGATTGATTGATTGATTGAAAAATAAAATCTGAAAAAAGTATTACCTTAGTCTCCAATTTTCTCAAAAACTAGTGGATAAAAACCCAAAGTTTTTTCTACAAAAAATGATTAATTTATTGTGCTGAAGCGGCCCTTTAAATATTATCACATAGAACGAGGTCACCTTATATAAACTTTAAGTCGTACCAACCCAAATAGTGTAATCACTTGTAAGTTGAATAAAGTTTATTTATCAGTTTATTTTATCATCATCATTCACGCGGTAGGGAGTGAACCACGCGCTTATCGATAACTGTATACTTAGTGTACAGTGCAACACTACGCCCATCCCCATAAAGCCTGCGAGTGTGAGAGAGATGAGCATGCGCTGTCGCAGTCCCACGTCTTACTACCGCATAGGAAGCGAGTGTTTAATATATTACTATAGTATAAGTAAGGTGAAAATAAAAGTCGAAAATATTATTGATATGGTTTATTTAATAAAGTTGCTGCATCTAGATATCTTTGAGTACAAATACTAATCTAGTTTATAGATTTTGAGCGTCCATCGAAAAAGGTTGCTAGTGTTTATGGACAGGAAACTGCAGACGGTGTTAAAAAGCAATTTAAGGCAATTTAGAATGTGGTCCAAAAACTGATGGAAACTACAAAAATATCACATCAATACACCGCTTGCTTGCTACTTTTAAGATTTAGATTAAAACAATATTGCTACATTCATATAAAAGCCAATCATATTTTTGGAATGTCTATAAATTTACCAAAGCATAGTGCAACAAATAAACATCCAATTGTGAATCTAGTCTCACTGCTAACAGAAAAACAACAATAAAATATATAATTTTAAGTATTCTTTGATATTTTTTAACCTCACTTCCAAGAACAACTTAAAATTATAACCTAAATATTCGTTTATCCTAACATCCATTTATGTATGACAATTATTATGTAGTGTAACTAAATCGAGATTCTGACAATTAATAAATCTGGCATGTAAAGGGATGAATATTTTAAAATGTAAGATTATTTTAATTCCGGAAAAACATTACCAAAATAAAACCCATGTTTATATGTTCACAATGTATTTTTTAAATCTAGATTCATCTTATGGTGTAAATACATCAGTTTAAGTATACTGTCTGTTAGTCAATATGTATAGTTATAATTAAGCCGCTCAAAGAATGAAATTTTGACGTTCGTTAAAGTTATGGAAAGAATATCAAACTTTCAGACTGAGAATGTTCCTATATTCTTTTTATTAAAATTAAAAACATCAAAATAGCATTTTCTGGGGGCTAAACTTATAATTGTTCGCACAAAGATATAGTAGGCCAACGAAGCATAAGATTAAATCATCAATCTAATAGAGTATGAATCACAATTCATCTTTATTTGGACACAAATCTAAAATATTTTTTTAATAAAAATGTTTTAGAAAACATGCTTTTCATACGAATTTAATAAATAACTATGTAAGAAACCTATTTAGCACTGGAGTAAGCAGCTGTATTACGTTTTTTTTTTCTTCATGGTACGTAAAATATGTAAATTGTAGATAAATTATGTTTGTATATTTTGTGCGTAATGATGAATTTTAGGTATACTATGACAGTAAATTAATTTAGAATTCTAGAATATGGCATTTAGTATTAGCAATTACAAAAAAAATTTAGAATTAAAATGTAGTTATTTTAAAACTGTCTCTTTTCATGTTACATATTCACATAAACTCCAGTCCATACATTCAACGAATTGACATCATTCGAGATAGCTTCTTAATTATAGAGCTTATACTAACAACGAATGCTAATATGCAACATCTGTAACCTCTTTTTGTATCACGGAGTTGTAAAACTATAATTTTCAAAAAAACCAATTAGTGAGAACGAGTTAATCATTACTTTTACTGTTTAGGTATAATTTTAGTATGGTTTTATTAGTTTTAAAATTCCATGCCTATTCTTACATAGTTTTTGACAAACTTACAAATACCCATAGGTTTCTTTGGTTTTATTAAACACACCGAGGCTACAGATTTTAATAAGTAAATAACCAGTATTTCGGCATTAATCAAATTACAAAAAAAATATAAAAAAACAAGAAATTCAAGGTAATCCTCGCTAAGACTCCAACTGTTCATATTCACAAACTGCTTTAAAATTAAAACATAAGCTGTTTATCTTAACAATGATTGTACACTGCAGGGATCTTACTATCCAATACAATGCCATTGACTGAAATATTATTTTTTAAGATACTAAGATACATGGTGTAATACAATATTGCAAGTCTCCTTTTTTACAAAAAAAAAAGTTAGGCCACATCTCACTGGGTCCAACCACAGACATATATGACATGTAGATGTTGCGTCGATATAATCCCGGGCCGTATGAAAACCATGCATGCGATTTAACTGTACGATATATGATATTTCATGATCCATCCCCACATCATCACTTACTAGCAGGTGTGATCGTGGTCAAATATCTAATTATAAAATAAATAATAATGATAAACTCGCTCAAACTAATTGAACATGGGTAAGTATGTTTTGTTATTATTATAGTAGTTAAATTAAAAAAAACATAAAAGTGCTTAAGCTTATTTAGAGCAACAGAGCAATGTTTTCCAGAATCTATTTTATCAATTGACGCCATTATGACACGCAAACTACCAGCATACACTGCGTTATCTAATTACATGCATGCCTGTGTGTGAGACATTGTAAGAAAGGAGACTGGTGTCCATTGAGTCAATGTATCATAAGAATCGGTAAGATCCATTTGTAAATTATATGAAACAGTAATATCCCCGCTAGTGATAATGCTTTAGCTTACACCCGCACTTCGGGCGCGACTACGTTGCAGTTGACGTCGTAGTAATATCACTCCTCTTCGCCGATCTCAGCGTCTTCACCGTCTAGAAATAACAGTATTATTTATACATGTAGACTTAACGCATTGTGATATTCTCTATCAGTCATAACACTGCTGGGATACTTCCTACTGGGCTTAGAAATGAAAAGTGGTGCGACAATTTTATTAAGATTGTCCTTGGACACATACAGCCCCCTTACTCTGGACACAAAACCCGATCCAATGAATATACCCATCTCTGTCACACGCATACACGGCCTGGTATGAGTGACAGGGATGGCTATAACCACTGGATCGGATTTTGTGTCGAGAGTAAGGCCTCAGGTCGAATTGAGAACCTTCTTTTTTTAAGTCGGTTAAAAAGTGATCAGGCGGATCTATATTATCGTATCTTAACCGTGTGTGATACCCTAATATGCTATATGTTATATCCACGTATCCTATGACAGAATAATAATAGGTAGTCCCCCTAGCCGATTTCGACTATGGTGGCGTGGTGTGGTGGGACATATTATAGTGCACAATTATTGTCTGCGCAAACACAGGTGCACTCTCTATCCCTTTCACTCTCATAGCCCGATGGGACAGAAATCTGACACGACCGGAGAGAGATCAGGCGCAGGACCAACGGCTTTACGTGCTTTCCGAGGCACGGGGGTGAAACACCGCCAACTTAACTCCGGGCTTCCCTGAGAATTTCTAAACAGAAAAACCCAGGTACATATTTTAGGCCCGACCCAGGAATCGAAGCCGGGACCTCTGGCGCAGCCGTCGCTTTAAAATGCGACCCTCTAACCGTTGCGTCACCGAGGCAGTTGAGATACTATTATGATAGTTAGATGACACTTGAAAATTAAAATACCGAGATATACTCGATTTCGCTTACCATAGTTTACAATGGAACCCTTCTCACTGAAATATAATATTTTATATCCCGAGCTATAATATGTTTTGGAGCGATTCGAGAAAGATATATTTTCTGCCCCCGCACGCCCCTCCGCCCGCTCCGCGGTGGTGGACAATCCCAAACAAAATTAAGAAAATATATATCAGTGTGAACGGGTGAAAGATATATCGAAATATATATTAATACTAGCGGTCCCAGCGAACTTCGTTTCGCTCCCCGCCCCGTCCCGCCCCGGCCCCGTTTTATGGGAATTTTCTGTGCTATAAATCTCACGGAGCCCGAGACCTTGCCAACGAATGCAAAACCGTGTAAATCGGTTCGTGCGTTCTGGAGTTATATCGTCAGGAAGGAAAACCCGACTTATTTTTATATAGTAGATATTATATCCAACAGTCAAAAGGCAACTTAAGATAGAATATTATCGTATGGTCTGTGTGATGCGGTCTCACCTTGATGTTCCGCGCCGTTGGCCTGGTCGAGGCGCAGCGCGCGCAGCCGGGCGCCCGCCTCCGCCGCCACCTCCTCCGCCGACGCGTCCTCGAACTCGTCCTCGCCTGCGCGGGACCGATGCCGGCTTTAGGCGAACGCACACTTATCCGAGCCGAACGAATCGGAGTCGAGGAGGCCTCGCGCACATATCCGAAACGGACGAATCGACCACGAATGTCGTCTCATGAGATAGCGCTATGAGTGACAGTGAAGCAAAGTGTAGGTGCAGAAAGAGTTACGCTGGTGAGGATTCTGAAGGATACAGTACAGAAAAACGCCGTATTTTATAGCTCGCAAATTTATTTAAATTGAAAACCGCACCATTACACGATGCACACAAAAAAGTACAAGAAGAAGAAAAAGGAGGCAGAGTTGCCATAAAAAAAATTGCATAATTAATATTAATGTTGCTTGCAACAGACAGCTAAAGGTGGGACTGAGAAGAAAGATGTCCCGACGATTCGTCCGAATCGACTTATCCGCGCCGAATCCGATGACGTCATCCGAATTTGTCTAGGATTCCTGGGGTTCCTTCAGATTCGAACGATTCGGCGCGGAGAAGTGTGCGAGGTTTCATGATATTTCATATAAAGAATTCAAAAATTCGGTTCGTTCGGCGCGTTCGGCTGGGATAAGTGTGCGTTCACCTTTTACCACAAATAATTAAACTAGGTTTGGAGAACTAGGAATGATCGATATAAGAAAAACATCGAAGCAAAAGTATAGATGTTCGATAAACTTGTTTTTTGATAAATGTAAAGAAATCTCTAAGTACGGCTTCCTCCGTTGTCGCCGCTCAGTGTTATCTAGTGGAAAATAATTTAACTTGATAGGCATTAGTTATATATCTAATGACTCTCGGACTTGTTAATAGTTGAACCTAATTCATTCAATGCACACTACATAGCGTCTTAAATAATAATTGACGTTTCGATATTTTATTCATAAAACATTAACTGTCGATAATATCGAAGTCGATAACATCGATGTATAATCATCATCGATAAATACCGATCACCCCTATTTGGAACACATTTAAATTAAGCCGCATAATATTTAAATGGGGTTTATACATGTAATATGTTATGTTTGTACATGTCTAAAAAAAAACTAATTTATCTTTAAAATGGGGCTCCTTGGCTCAAGGCTAATCCAAGCGTGGCTAAAACAGAGATGGAGCAGGCTAACAAAGACTTGAAAGCAAAATAGCTCTCAGTAAAGCTAGGCTCAAAAAAGTCTCACCATCATCAAACTCCTCTCCATCCATGTAAGGGTCGTCTTCATCAACCTCGTCCGCCGGGTCGGGGTGGAGCGACTGACCCTGGCTCATCGCTGAATACATCGGCTGTAGGTCGTGCTCGCTCGCCGGGACGAATCTGGGACGAGTTGGTATAGTATGTTAGCCTGTGAGGTATGTATTTTGTGGACATGTATTGCTTTATTCGGCCTAATTACAAATTAATAAATAATATAGTAGTTATTTTCTGGGAAGAGTGTGGTGAGCGACCACTGCCCCTGGCTCATTGTGGAATACATTTTACTGGCTAGAGATCGTGCTCGCTCGCCGGGACGAATCTGGGACGAGATAGTATAGTATAATAGTCTATAGGGTATATATTTTGTTGGCCTGTATTACTTTATGCAATGTTCAGCCTGATAACAATTGAATAAATAATTTAATAGTTATATTCTGGGAATAGTGTGGTGAACCGCCCGCCTGGCTCATTGCGGAATCTAGAGATCGCGCTTGCTCGCTGGGACGAGTTGAAGGCAACAGCAAGCGCACATTGAGCCTATACCGCTAATGGCGGTCAAAACGCGACGAGTTATTCCTACGTTTTGACGACGACGTTTTACGAGCTACAAGTCGTCCGCTATAGTTACTAATGGCCGCGTTAGTAACTCGCATATCGCGCAGATTCTTTTCAAGTTCTGCGGCGACTGGTTGCAGTAACCAACCGGCTGCTATTGGTGGTCGCGTCTAGTAGCTTGACTGAGCCATCAGTGGTTATGTTTAGTGGCTCAATGCGGTTGCATTTGATCTATTTGAGACAAGATGTTATAAATATTTAATTATTAAATTAATGTTACAGCGCCTGACTTTTGCTATTCAGGTGCTGGTCATGCTTGCACGCTGGGCTGATGCTGTTAGTATTGTGGGACGAGTGTAACGGTAAATGACCATTTTCTGGGACAAGAATAAAAAGATATGTTGTTGATTTTCTAGGAATGCCTATATTTTCAACTGAAAATAAGATTTATAAATTACATGCAAATAATGAATAATTACCGCAGCTGTGTGATTGGTTGATCCTCTGCATCGAAGTCATCATCATCATCGTTAGCATCACCACTGCCTGACTGCTGTGAGAGTTCTGGCAACCTAAAAACCATTATGGTTTTAACTTCTTGTAATTATTACAATAGCTAATATCTATTCTTCCTCATTTTATGTATAGTTGAGTTGATGACAAGACAATTTATTTATATTAGAAAAAATTGTAACAATTTCTATTAGAATAAATAGACCTAATAAAAGAATCAGAAAGAGCTAATTTAACATTTTCCATCTTGTAAGAAAATGTATCAGAAAAAAATTAAGTCACATTGAAATTTGTACAATAAATTTTGTTTCAAAATTGAAAACATCAAAATATTATCTTTCTCTGCAGCAGCTAAACTATAGTAATATGAAAGACCCAAACCATAGAATCATTTTATTAAATAATCAACATACCTCAGCTCATAGTTTAGTACCATATACAAAGCAGGTGATGGCTCTCTCTGTATAGCATGAAGCGATATGCTTGGATACAGAAGGCTGATGGTTGGTGCCGGGCCTCCGGATGGCCTGACGCCTCCTCCCCACACTACATTACTGAAAAGACACCAAATAAATGATTCGAAGACTATATTTATTTTAATATACAGTAATAAACTGACTTACAGTTGCACAAACCATCAGTATGGTAGTCTTACAGTATGTAATAATCAAGCATAAAATAAAAATCAGTCAATGTACTGTTTCAAGTTAACAAAACTGGCAAATTTTGTTGGTGTTATATGAGAAAAGTCCATTGTCCATGTGTTTCATATGATACTCAGTTGCCATAAAAAAGAAGGTAACTAAATGATGCAAATAACAACTTTGTATAAAAAGTTTTATTTACAATTTTACAATGCCAAACAGTACACCAATCAACAGTCAATGTTGTTTTATGAATTTAGTATAAACTCCAGGACCGATTTGCATCTTTAAATGGAAAATGATCATTGTTTAGAGAGCTATGTACCGCATTTTTCTAATAAATAACTGTAAAAAAAAAAGCTAACAATAGGAGATTGCGCCTTCGCACACGTGCCTTGAAAAAGTATCAGACAGGATAAAAAGCGGAGGCCACTTACTGCTCCGTGATATATAAGGTGGCAGTTCCCAATTCTTGATCATTCACCAGAAGTTTCGTAGACGGGGTCTGGAATAGAATACCGTCAACCGGCGCAGAAAAATTTGACGATACCACAACCATTTTGACAAAAAAATATTTATGAACAATACTGGCGAGCCGGCAACAAACACCGAGTGTGCAATCTAATTACGATTATATGACTTTCTACTGCGCTATGCAATCAATTTCAGGCTAAAATTACAGAAAAAAATAAATCGAAGAAACACGTTCTGCAAACGAACGAAAGTACAAATAGCGTTTTGTTGTTTTCACTCCAGTTTCATCACTGTCATCAACAAAGAAATGCAGAACTATTTTATTAATATTTTTTATGGGAAGCAAATAGCAATTATTGGTATCAAAATAAATTGTACCCGTACAGAAGAAGAAGTAAATAAAATGCCAAAAATTCAAGAATACTACCTTGGTCAAGCAGGTTAAAGTTCAACGTAAATAAATATCTCAAACAAATGAAACAAAACTAAACGCACCCCAGACTATCGACTTGATTGAATCAAAATACCAATGGGGATATTCTTGTGACATTATTTCTACCAATAGGAACTAGTTATTTGAACCATCCAATAAGCAGTAAGAAAATTGCTGCCATACTCCGTATCTCTCGACAAGAAATGGGAGTTTTAAATCTTTTGAGCTTTTTTTCTAATATTGACACAATTTTAAATAAATGTGTCTAATGCGATATGTATTTATCCAATATATCAAAGAAAATTAAAACTAAGACAACCTGTAATAAAATAAATAAATAAAACTTACTAATCTACTTATTCATTTGTATTGATTGTTTAATATAAGCTTCGTTTCGTCGTATTTCAAAAATAAAGACGTTTGCTTGCTGCTTGTTTGTGTTTCGTTTCTGAATAGGTAAGTCTGTGTTGCATGTCTTAGTTTTATTTTTTTCTTGTTTGTTTGTTATAAATAAAGTTTGTGTAATCGATTTATCAGCAGGCGAGAGCCTGGCTTTAGACGATATTTTGATGGCATTGATTCTTAAGATTAAAGAATATATAAGGTGACTTAGAATCAATTTAAAATATTTTAATGGCGAATACTAGACCAAAAATAGTCCAAGTTTTACATAACAATAAAACTTGTATTATTAGCAGAGACGATGCACAGCATCCTGTGAGAGATGCGTCTACTTCCGCCTAGCCTAATTTCCGTATCCTGCTGGATAAATAATTATTGGTTTAATTTGACTTACATCCGTGTCCGCCATTTTTAGTCACCTGGGGTCGAGTTATCTCGAAGTTTCCTCATAGAAGTCTCGCCAGGAGGCCTTAATGGGATGCTGTGCATCGTCTCTGCTAATAATACAAGTTTTATTGTTATGTAAAACTTGGACTATTATTCGGCATGTGACGATGCACAGCATCCTGTGAGAGATGTGTTTATTAGCTCCTGGTGACTATTGAACGACGCTATGTGATAAAGAGTATGGTAGACTGATGATTGCAGCTTTTGAAGATATCTGTAAAACGCTAAACGATGTGATTAATGGGTGCAGTAGTAAGCACATTATTATTGCCAAGTATTAATGCGTAAAGGTTGATAAGGCAGACTACTATTAACATAATTTAAATTATTTCTTTATCAATAATAATCAATAATAAATGTTATCTAACTGAAACTATATGCAACGTATAACGACATCTTTCATTTAATTGTCTAGTACATGAAGTTGCAAGAGCGATAATTTTCGCTATCAAATATTTTTATTGATATGTTTTAGTTTTGAAATATGTCTAAGTTAAGTGATTATTAACTTAGATTAATGGCCTAGACAAATAACTATTTTAAGATATTAATGATGAATGATGTCTCATTGTGGTACAGGTTCGAAAATTATATGCATTTTGAGGGACCGAAACCTTGTGGGGAACGGAAAGTACCTGGAAGGGCAAGATGGATTATTTTTGTTACCTACGTATTGGTAGGCTTAACAAACAGTCTGATCTGTATGAATGAATGTATTATGAAGGCAAACTTGTTTCATTACAATGATATATTGAGCATGAGGTTTTGAAATCAGACTGATCCGATTTGATTGAATATTTAGGTTATGTGTAAGCCTGCCAGCTTTTGAGGCTAAATTTAAAAATGCCAGCTTGAAGTATGATAAGCAATCAAATGTTTCAATTAAGTAAAGCATTAGTGAAAAATGTCGGCCGGGCCATGCTGATGAGGTAAAGATTTGTTATTTAAGCAGATGGTTTAAAACATGCCTAAAGCTTAGATTTGAAATCCTCCTTTTGCCAATAGAGGGTTAATATGAATGACTTTATAAATGTAAATTTCGAAACATGGAGGAAAGTAAGTTTGCCACCAAGTTCTAGTCAAGTTTTAAGATACACTTTAAAAATTTGTTTTCTCAGTTCATGAGGGGTTTAAGTGTATACCTTTTTTACAGGACTTAGTTATATGGGTTACATAACTTTGGCTTTCAAATGGGCCTTGTCCTCCAGTACAGTTCTGGGCAATCGGATCTGACCTGTGGCCGTGTGTACTGTGTTTGTATGGAGGGAGCGAGAAAAGATGCCTCACCACGCTGCAGGAGGTGGTAGTCCCGAAATACAAAGTAAAGTGTTTGTAGGTGTAGTTATTGACCGCAGGTGTGGCTGTAATTACACCCCCCCCCCCCCCCCCCCCCTTTTTAAAATTTAAAGTATTAACGTAAGATGTGTTCTAACTAAACCTTACATGACCTATAAATCTAGCGCAGAGGTTGGAGTTAATGATTGATATCATTGTAAAAATACCTCTGGTCTCGTCGTGCTGTCGTCTTACTGGATTATGAAGTAAAGAGACACAGAGTGCACTGGTGTATTGTGCGTACGCTTGTGCACTTTTGATTTCAATCAGGGGGACATTAGATAGCAGCTTCATTGTCGCCTTAACAAGATATTGAGTTCGGGTAAATATTCTGTTTAACTGGGCCATTGTGCGAGGGTTTGTGTGCTATTAGCAGTTCAGAGAGTGAGCTTTTGCTGTGGGGTAGGCTCATACTTTTCTCGTGTACTTAAGGAGAATTTTCAATTTAATGGTAAGTTATGTATTTCATCTGAATCATTCGTATTTGTTTATGGCTTTTGATGACACACAGCAATTGTAATGCCCGTGCATTTCGGGGTTGCGCACTTCTCAAGTTATTTTGTTGCACGTCCCTTGAGTACTCATTTCGACTATATGACATTTACTTTCTGTATACCTAATTGCCAGTCCAATAGTATCGAATAATATGCTATGATTTTTACTTTCGTTTTCTTAGTTGGTATTTAGAGTAAACAGTAGTACCTTTTCTGATCTAGGTATTCGGGAATCTTTTCCGAATTAAGAATCTACGGCTCCGGGTCATAACGAGGCTTCGATTAGTAGTTATGAGGGCCTTTTGAAGGGCTCAGTTAGTATGAAAATTCATGGTACGGTAAGGGCAAATGGCAAAGGTAGGCTGAGGGCGATAGACAATTTCAGTCAGTCCGAAAATATTGCACAACCAAAGTTTGTACAAAAGGTGGACTTAACGCCATATGACACAATATCAGGGATAAGCGTTCAGCTCATTAACGTCAGCTCGTTTTTTTTTTTTTTTTGAGATTATATCAGAAATTGCCTTGCTTGTGAATGCATTCTGAGGTAGACTAGTGCTGTTGAATATAGCACGGTGTGGATGAGACATGCACCGGCACAGATGTAAACGGCAGACCGTGTTACTGCACTGTAATTCGACTGGTCAGTTGATTTAAGCAATCAAAGGAAAACGTGCTGGGCTATTGAATGATATACGGGATTGGTGAGGCAATCACCGGCATGAAATTGTTCGGAAGAATGTGTACCGGCATAAAAGTGAACGCCTGTCGCGTCCCTAGCGGATTAGTTCGAAATTCTTAGATATGTCTACAAATAAATGCGACACAGACCACTGAATATTGTGCGGAGTTGGTGAGACAAGCACCGGCACGGAATACAAGCAGGGTTGATGAATACTGTACGATGTTGGTGAGACAAGCATCGGCGTGGAGGTGATGTTAATGTGAGCAAGACCATTGATTATTGCGTTGAGTGGGTGAGGCAAGCACCGGCACTGAATGTAGACAGGATAGTTGAATATTGCACGATGTTGGTGTGACAGACAAGCATCGGCGTGGAGGTGAATGGCAGATGCATCCCTGTACTGTTATAAGTGTTAGGTTGGCTTACGCAGCCTGATGCTAAGGTGCCACTGCGTCCGATACGCTCGGAAGCAGCCTCCTAAACTGCACTGAGATAAATTGCAGATGTGGCTCTGTAATCATTGCCATTACGATGATCGCAGTCTGACAGGTAGATGCCGCTGGCCCTTGTACGTATGAGGCCAACAACCGTAAGAATACTCAGATGTGATGAGTTGCGTGGCACTTGCGTTACGAAAAGCGTTAGGACTACGAGTAGTTTGAGTAGTGATAGAATAAGTCAGGCTTCGAGGGCCACTCGAGGGGCTCTCAATAATTGTTGATTTCTTGCGATCCGTAGTAATGACAATCAATAAAGGCCGTGTCATTTATCGACTTCGACCATGGATTGTTCGAGCTGTCTTGTGTTATGTTATGTAAAAAGTATTATAATAATTTCTTTTTCTATTAACTAATAAAATTATTAATTCAAATGAATTTTTAAGTTTACATTGCATTGTTGCCAATAATATGATATGGACTCTGGCTCGAAATAAACATATTTTATTTTATTTATTTGTTTTATTTTTATTTTATAAGAAGTAATCGGCACTTGGTGGTATTTAATGCACGCAACTGCCAAGAGCTTGCAGTGTGGTTTTACTGGGATACGGTCCCCCAAGCTGCTGTTTTTAAGAATGCTACCTTAAATGAAGGTGTTATAGTCTTAGGTCTCAGTCATATCGCAACCATTAATAAAGGACACTGGTAGAGTGCCTAGATTACAAGGTTTAAATCGTTTTTTAAATTGCCGCTTTAGTCAAGTGTGCGATAGGCAACTGCATATGAATGCTCGACAGAGGCGAGGCTACACTGCATAGATATAGATATAAAAGTTAACAATTTGAGACAAATGTGCACTGTACTGTAATGAACCTTCATTATGAATATTATGAATTGGGTAGATGTATTTAGGATATCCTTTAAAAGTTGGATATAACAGAATTGAAATTGCTTTTTCGAAGTTCGAAAATTGTGGCAAATTGTTGCAAGAATTGTTAACGCATTGTTTTTAGTTGTTTTGAACTGAAAACATGCTAGATTGAGCAATATAAGTATGTTCAGGCTGGTAAAGGATTCAGCGGTTGTTCAGAAGAAGCCGCTGTTATTACGTTCTAGTTAGAAAGAAGTACGTAAATATACGTGGGTATATGAAAAATAAAATGGAAATATTGCATGTTCCATCTAAAACAGAGTTATTAGCTACCCGTGCTATAAAAATCTGTAATTTAAGGTACTGCGGTACCTAGGAGTCGAGGCAATACATACAGTAAATATGATTCATAAGATGGGTTTGACCGAATATCGAAATTCGGGCCTCGGAGACTAACATGAGCGTACGCCGCCGCGTGTTTATTCACGGTTTTAGCTAAGATAATGTTTGTTTAGTTTATTTCAAATTCATGTGGTCAGAAAGGGGTATTCACGCTGAATAAAATACCACGTACCTTATTATGTGTTCGTTTTACCTTTAATTAAGGCAAAGCCAGGGTCTGGGAAAAACCGCCGGCCGATCCATTTTCCAGTGTTATTCGTGCGTGTGCAGCGTAGGCCGATGATCGCTTCGTCTTGCAGGTCACCGTCACGTTAAAACACTAGCACACTTTTAAAACTTGGTCATTATAACAATATAGACTTTTTATAAAAACGTTAAGATTATTTAGATTTTTAAAGGTAAAACTTTTTCAAATATAATACGATAAGTATGAATGTAATTCTCGATTTGAGCAGAGTTTCTGCTTAGGATGTTGCTAGATCGAAAGCAAACGACGCTATGAGGAAACTTCGAGATAACTCGACCCCAGGTGACTAAAAATGGCGGACACGGATGTAAGTCAAATTAAACCAATAATTATTTATCCAGCAGGATACGGAAATTAGGCTAGGCGGAAGTAGACGCATCTCTCACAGGATGCTGTGCATCGTCACATGCCGAATAATAGTCTTTTTTTCAAGTAACATTTTTTATTTCATGAGCTAGTTTTTGTTTTCCCTAACAACGTAAATGTAATATTTTTAGGCGCATGCTGTACATAGAAAGTCTATCTCTTATAGCCTATCTCTCTCACTCCACTGAACCAACACCTCTTCCTGCATTTCATTCATAAATTGTTTCAAATTATGAACAGCACTATCTCAGCGAAAGAAAAGAATAGACTCCGCCACAAGCTACGCTATGCAATGCTATCACAACTAGTTAGTGCCACTATGTCATTATGAAAGCTGTTAATAGGGAAATTTCTGTGACGAAATACTGCATATTTGTTGTAGCATTTAGGTACCTATTCACTAAGTTTAATTGCAGGGGATATTTCCAACGAATCGTGAGCGTCGCAGTGTAAGCTAGATTTTTAAAAGATACTTAGTAAACAATAATAAACAATTCCCATAACTGTAAGTTAGAGGTAGATCAGTATCTTAAAAAACTGTCATATGATGAGACTGAAGACCTGTTTGTTATCATCCAGTAGGTAGGCTAATAGGTTTAATTTGTCAAGATTGTTTGCATTCTCTCAGTCACTTTATTGTAATTTTTCTTAGTTAACATAGCTCTTTTACAGTCTGAAACACAGGTCCAACCTAGTTCAGACAAATACTATAATAAGTCTTTAAGTTTAAGTCCTCTTTGTTACCAAAACTACCTTTGCTTTATTAATAAACAATTTTATTTATTTATTTATTTATTTATCTACAATGTAATACTAAAAATTGCAACAAAAAAAAAACCGTAATAAAAATTACTGCTTCGCTTCTTTTCAGTGGAAATGCACCCTAATGTATGTAAGTATTGTGTAAATTAAACTCGTTTTCAACTTTAATTCATTTTATTTGCAATAATAAACAGTACACCTTTCCTGGGAAAAATTTACAATGCCGTCGGACCTCACTGAGCACTTCTTGTTCACTGGACATCACATCAAAAGCACTTGTGATACGCGCACGTAGTTCCTAGCACGTAGCCTTTCGCTGGGCAGAAGCCGCCACACGTAAAATTGGCTTACGCCAAACACACGGGCAGCGTCTCTCGTGCTCGCCACTGGGTGCCGCTGGAAAAAGTCCAGCACGTCTTGCTCTATCTGCACTCGGTGTGGTGAGGGTCTCCCTGGGTCGGGCTCGGGACGCGGCTGGAAACCTCCGCTCTCGCGAAGCCGCTGCACAGCCCCGAGGATGGTGCGTGAATACGACGCGACCATGTCGGATGTAACATGACTTGACCTGCGTCTCTGTACCACAGAGTCATATTAAAATACTCTTGCAATGAGTAGCGGTACGGCATTGTGCAACGCGGAGCGCGCGTGTTGCGCACAAACGGACGGGTGAAAGGTTGTAAGCGAACTAAGCAAACTGCCGCGCGTCGCGCGCGCGTAAAAGTGGGCGGGGCAGAACGGCACGTGTATCGGCGGGCTTTGGCGGCATAATAAAAGCCTAGCGGTGCGCTTGTCAAAGAAACTGACAAACGCGCCGAAAACCTTTTACTAAGCGCCCTAACAGGGTACTGTACCAATTGTTTTAGTTATAAAACATTTGTACTTGTTGCAATAAATAAATCTATCTATCTAAGCGCGGTCGTGATGAATGAATTATGAGTTGGCGCGTGTAAGCCGGGAGTGAGAGGGAAGATATTGACATCCTTTACAAAACGTACGCAAGCGAGTAGGAGTAAATGCCTACAACGAATGGGGTGTTTTATTTTACTTAGAAGTCAAAATAATTTTTGGCGTTTTTCTCGAATACTAGCAACTTAAATTGAAAATGATACTTGAAAAAAAATATTCATTTATACTCTAGTATTCGCCATTAATCAGTCAGGTATCAAACAACTGCCGGGAGTCGCATAATAATGGAATTTCTATTGTGTCTCGTTCACACATACTTGACGAGTTAAAATATTTTAAATTAATTATAAGTCACCTTATAGAATTGTTATTAATCCTGGCTTATGTTCTAGCCCTCCTTCGCTGAATCGGTCTGTTTTCTTGTCTCTATTCGTCAAACACACACAAACGCAAACCACAACGCAATGTAACTCTCACAATTTCTCAAAAACAAGAGAAGAGACGTCAAAGAGAGAAGCATTATTGAACAACTAAGAAAGGAAGATGAATTCTCTAAGCTGGCAGCATTTTATTACACTTCTGTCACTGTCAAACAAAACTTAAAAATATTAAATGTCACTCTTTTTAAATCAGCTGCTGCGGTGCCTGTAATTTGCAAAATAAAATAAATAAGCTCACTTTTTAATGAAAATGAATCAACAAATACACTCCAGTAAAATAAATTTGACCGGCCACACTCAGGATGTCATTGAAATCACAGAAATATACAACACTGAACTTCAATCATGTGATGATACTGATGTTAGTTTTTATTTTCAATTATTTCATTATACAGTTTGAAATAGTCATTTATCATGTGCGAAAACGGTGTTGTTTTTCTTACCAGACGTGCGTTATTCAAATTAAGTTATATCGACGAAGATTTCTCTCATGAATCGTTCTTCAAAATACGTAAGGTATTTTACAGTAAACGTTTGTTTTAGCCCTTTGCTGGTGTTGCAGAAGAAGTAAGGTCACCACAATATTACAGGGTGGATTGTGTGGTATTTGCTGAACCCATTAACAGTCGCTTTGCAGATGAAGCTCACAAAGAGAAAGGTAGGTACTCAAATAAATTTTGGCTAAAATAATTTTTGCTTTGCATTCTGTCATTTATAGATGTAAACTTTTTGCGCTCTGTGTGTGTATTTCTTAAATAAGATTTTTTTATTCTATAATTTGCATGATAGTCATAAAACCATACTCAAGTTTCTATTTTTCGTTGTCATTTTATTAATTAGCGTTTAAATAAATTGCACTTGTAAAAGTAACCGTACCAGACAAGGAATCAAACCCTGTGTCTTACACTATCTGGGGGCATGCTTATGGCAAGCTTGTTGAATTTTGCAAGTGCTTTCTTTAACGCATAAGCTGTGTCACCTCATAAATGTTTGCTCTCTTAACGTCTCGAGGTATTTTTCCATGTAAAAATAAATTAACAGCTTTTAACTTCCGCAGGTACTCCAGTATCAGTAGATACTAAAATAACATTGAACAAAAATGTCACAGTTAGGAAGAGTCTGGGTAAAGGAAAAAACCTATTTGTGTATTTACAAGACAAGTCTAATCTTAGCTGCCCAGTGGTAAGTATGTGTAATTAATCTCCTTATCAAAACAATGTTATTATTCTCGTGGTCAACTATTATTCGCTATACAAGTAACCTAAATGAGTACAAATTTTATGAAGTTTAAGCGCCTACAACCTCTGCGAACTGTACCCCTTAGACCAAGCGTTTTGTATGTTATGCAAGCGTTTTGTATAATTAGTCCTACACAATATACTTAATAATAATTTTGTTTTCTTTTAGCCAAACTGCTCAAAGTCATTCCAAACACCACCACTGCTCCGTACGCACATCCGTAAAGTGCACTACTCGGAGAGGAACCACACATGTGAGGTTTGCGGAGCGAGCTTCACCGCTCAGTACTTGTTGAAGCGGCACTCGGCAGTGCACGGAGTGAAGAAAATACAGTGCCCAGTGTGTATGAAGATGCTGAGTATGAGGACTAAGTGAGTAATAATATATAGCTTTTTTGTACCTTTCAACACAACTCTTACCTATTAATATTATAATCAGATAAGTAGATAACTTTATATGTTTGAAATTTGAATGTGCTAATTTCAGGAACAACTGGTCCAATTAGAATTTTTTTTTGTTATATCGCTTATTCATTGAGGTAATCTATAGGTTTGAAACATCACTCTACAACCCAATGGAAGAAGAAAAAAATAAAAATGTGCAAACGAAGTTGCTGAAGAGTAGCTAGTTCAATAAATTATAGCGTTCAATGTAATCTATGTTGTGGTACATCGGAAAAATGTAGTAGAGCAAAAATCTGCCAAGTGGAATGAAACATCAGGTTGAAAATAAAAATAAAATAATTTGACAAAACATCTGGTGTTAAAAAGTCTACATGCCTTTTTACATAAAAAAAGTAAAGTTAGCCTGTAAGCATCCCACTGCTGGGCAAAGGCCTTACCTCAAATGTGAGGTAGTATGAGCCATACTCCACCACGCGGGCTCAGTGCGGATTGGCGGAGGGGTTTTTGCAAGGCAAGCGACCAACCTTGCTGTCAGATTTTTATCAAGCCGCCCATAGGGCCTCTGACTAGGCTTAACGACTAATACCAATCGATATAAGCCGGGTCCAACGGCTTAACGTGCCTTCCGAAGCACGGATGTACGTCACTTATATGTTCGAAATGGTCACCCATCCAAACACCGACCGCGCCGAAAGTTGCTTAACTTCGGTATTACTACCAAAGCGCTGCCACCACTGCGCTACGAGCACCTCACCTCACCTTTTTACATAAGTCATGGATTTTATATGCATTTATGGGAGACAGACAGATACAGAATTTTCTTCCTTGTGTTTGTTTTGTAACAAAATTCCTTATTATAAAACCTTGTCAATTGGTGATATCTCGCGCATATTAAATAAAATTTCTTAACTATATTTTTTTGTTCACAGCTTACCTCAGCACCTACGCAGCCACACGGACACTCGTCGCCACCACTGCCCTGGCTGCGACAAGAGATTCCTGAGGAGTTCCACTTTGAAGATTCACCAGAAGAATGCACATAAAGATACCAAGTGAAAGAAAAGAGTGTCATTACAGAAGCTTTATCTGGCGAGACGTCATAACGTAAGGTAATTGTTTCAATATATTATTATTCAGGATTTAGATAATAGCTGTTGCCGCGGAACGAAGGGCCTTCGTCGTCGATTTTACACACGAATAGTTTATTTATTTATACTTTGGCGCAACTGGGTTAGGAAGGCAAATGGAAGCGCTTCCTACCGACCGGGTGTTATGGCCGGGCACCAAGGTCCAATGTTCACAGTCTTAGTTTATTCATATGTAGTTATGTCCGAGCTAAATCTTTAATATCGCGGTTCAGTCTCCATACATCGACTAACAGCGCCATCTAGTCGTGTCGAGCCGAGTCAGCGTCTTGCGATGATGTGTAGTGACAGCGGTAGATCATAGTCGCCGCTACAATACTTTATTGCACAACCAAAATTTGTACAAAAGGTGGACTTAACGCCATACGGCATTCTCTACCAGTCATACCTTTGGTAATATACCGTTTTAACTGCCTCGGTGGCGCAGCGGTTAGAGGGTCGTATTTTACAGCGACGGCTGTGCCAGAGGTCCCGGTTTCGATTCCCGGATCGGGCCAAAAATATGTAGGTACCTGGGTTTTTCAATTCTCAGTTTCACCCTCGTGCCTCGGAAAGCACGTAAAGCCGTTGGTCCTGCGCCTGATCTCTCTCCGGTCGTGTCAGATTGTTGTCCCATCGGGCTATGAGAGTGAAATGAAATTTCTTTTTTACATACCTATGCGTGTCATTGATAGGTCTTTTAAAATGACATAGAGGTTTCTAAACCCATTCTCTCTAAAAGTCTGACGAAGTTTGAAGGATAGACTCTTCCAAAGTGGTAAAATGCCCCCCCCCCCCCCTCCTCCTCTAACCTTTAAACTAAAAGTGTAAATTAAAAAAAAACATAATGTAGAATATAAAACAAATACTTTTAACGAAAATTGGTTTAAACGAGATCGAAAAAGTAGTTTTTGAGATATTGCACATTTTCAAGGCCGCCGAGGGCAACGAAATGAAGTTCACCGGGATCGCTAGTAAATAAATATAAATAAATAAATAAATATGCGCCAGACAACACACCAATTGTCTTGGTTTCGAACTAAGGAATTTTCTTCCTTGTGCTACGAATACCAGACAACGATATTACGGGGGCGTCTCCCATAAATACTTAAATACATATAAATAAACATCCATGACTTAGGTACAAAATGTACGTGCTCATCACACAAACATTTGCCCCTAGCAGGATTCGAACCCGCGACGCCGGCATAGTAGTCAGGAGCGCTAACCACTACACCAAACGCGTCGTCAAACCTACAGTACCTACATTATAATTAATTATATTAGTTACGTAACGTAACTCGACTTTATGTAGTAACGAATCAAATCATCTCGTGCATACCTCCATACGAGTATTCCTTATCAACAGTATCCCATAGCGCAACGTTATCAAACAAAGGGCGTATCTCGGAGTTTACGTTTGTAGTAAGGCCAGCAGAAAGAACACTCAGATAGATAGATTCATTTATTGCAAAAAGTACAATGTTTTATAATTTTATTCTAAAAAAATTGGTACATTACCCTGTTAGGGTGCAGCAATATTAATTAATGCTATTTAAAAACTTAACTCATAATAACTTAACCTAAAACTAACCAAGAAATTAATTGCATATTTATTGTTGGAAGCTTATATTTTAAGAATTGTATTTTTATTGTCTAATTGTCCATTCATTGAGTTACTGTATCAGTGACGTAACCCGATTATGCCGTAAAGTATCAAAACATCGCATACTTACTTCCTTATCAACAGATATCCCATAGCGCAACGTTATATCAGACAAAGGGCGTATTTCAGACGTTTAAGATACGGTCAGCAGAAAAACTTGACCCAGACGAATCGTTAAATTTTGACGCTATATTACATGAACGCCCACTGGAAGCATAATTTACACGTCTCAACATTGATTATTTAGTTTATTTTTTGGTATCTGCACGACTAGTGCATTCGCCACAGACGAGTGTAAAAGGTAGGGAAACAAGGAAAAAAGGAACGGAGCGGAGTAAATGAGATAGGATCAGGTTAGTTTATAGAATACTATAAATATCTGTATTATTCATATACAATAAAGTTACAATAGAGATGGGAAGAGGAATACGGTGGGATTCAAGAGAGGAAAATAAAGAGGTATGATCTATTAAAGGGCACGAAAAGAAGATGTGGTTCAGATCACCTATGTCAGTACCACATTCGCACAAATTAGAGTCAAATATTCGCAATCTAGCGAGGTGAGCTGGAGTGCAAAAGTGTCCCAGCCTCATATGGATGATGCATGTTGTAGCTATCTTACCAAGCTTCATGAAGTGAAACCATGGTTTTTTAGGAAACAATGATGTTTTAAAAGTAATAGATACGTTACCCGGGCGCGCAATGTGAGACGCGAAAAGATCCTAATTAGGATCTCTTACCCCCAGTCGGCGAAAAGCGATACAACGAGTGTGTCTAGTCTCATTTCCTCAGGTGATGACGTTGGGATGTTTCAGGCTAGACACAGAATGCTTTTAAATATATATTTTTTTAGGAAAATAAAAATGAAAACTAGCCTGTTTTTAATATTAAAAAAATATAGATTTCTGAAGTTCTCTAAAGTAATTAGAAGTTCTGTTAAAATTTCACCCGTTTATATAAAAAAAACGCCTTATATTGTTTAGTAAACTGTATGTCATCATCATCATCATCATCGTTACGTCGAAAACTATTTTTCTTTGCTATCTGTACAAGTTACGCTACGTCCACGTGACCTCTTTGCCGCAAGATTGTTATACATAATCATGTTGTTGTTAAATAAATATTAATAAATATATGCAACGGACAACACACCAAATTGTCTTGGTTTCGAACTAAGGAATTTTCTTCCTTGTGCTACGAATACCAGACAACGATAATGACGCGGCGTCTCCCATAAATACTAACATATAAACATCCATGACTAGGTACAAATTTTCGTGATCATCACCTAGACATTTGCCACTTGCAAGATTCCAAACTAGCATAGCAAATGAGCAATATGCACTTAAATATGCATGCCATATTTACAAAAACACGCATGTATTTTTTTTTACATGATTTTGAGTACCTACTCCTCCAAGATTGAACATTTAGACGAAATGTACAAATATTTTGAAATATTTGCTCAAAATTACCTGCTTAGTAGGTATAAGGTATTTTTTCCTACCTGAGAGATCAGCTGTAGGTCTGTGCTACGCGCTGTATAGATCTCTATTGTATTATGTCTATGCCTAACAACCTTCCTTTTCGCCTACCGACCGTGTCGATATATTTCCGACTGTTATCAACATAATAGTCGCAAACAATAACATTGAAAGTTGGTCGTTAGCATTATTTTGTTTTACTTTGTTTTTGCGTTTTAGTCGTTAAGCCTAGTCAGAGGCCCTATGGGCGGCTTGATAACATCTGACAGCAAAGTTGGTCGCTTGCCTTGCAAACACCCCTCCGCCAATCCGCACTGAGCCCGCGTGGTGGAGTATGTCTCATACTACCTCATATTTGAGGTAAGGCCTTTTATCAGCAGTGGGATGCTTACAGGCTAAATTAAATTAGGTACCTAACTCTGTTTTTTTTAAGAAGAGTTTTCTTAATGAAGGACATTATAAATTATACAGGTTGACTTTGAAAACATTGACAATATTTTAAACTAAGAACCTACTCATGATTCATTCATAGTCCCTTCCACATGTTAAAATAAAAATCAATTGCTATAAAATATGATTTGATGAAGCCGAGAAAAATCATATTGAACACACGGAATCATTGCTTTAAATAAAACCTATAAATTACAGTTTAAAATTTTCTAAAATGACAAATAATATTAGTGTCAAAAAAATTACCGCACATACACGCATTTCGAAAATCAGTGATACTTTATGATTTTTCTCGGGCTCATCAAATCATTTGATTTTAATTTTATTAGGTGGAATAGGCTATAAATCATGAGTAGGTTCGTAGTTTTAAATATTGCCCATGTTTTCAAAGTCACCCTAAGGCTTACTACCGATTCCCCGCGACTGCGTCCGCGCGTTTTGAGATTGCTCCCTCCCCTCCCGTCGCAGCGCGATGTTTTATAGCCTGAAGCCTTCCCCGATAAATAAGCTATCCAACGCAAAAAGATTCTTTTAAATCGGTCCAGTAGTTCCTGAGATAAGCGCGTTCAAAAAAACTCTTCAGCTTAATATTAAGTATAGATTTTCACTCATACCATTGAATCTCCGTTCAGGTTGTCATCTAGCAAGCGCAAGCGTCGCAAGGTTAATTTAAAAAAAATGAAACAATAATGATTTAACGTCGATTTACGCTATGGTTTTTTTTTCCATTCGTAGTGATCACATTTGTGGAAAAAAATATTTTCGTTGTGTATTTATTTTATAAATGGTGAAATTATCTTATAGCGAAACAAAAATCGATTTAAAACATCCAGTTTTAATAATAAGAAAATATTTTTTACAAATTAATTATGTGATTTCATTATTATTATTTTTATTGCAATGTCAGATGTTGTGAACAAGTACAGACTATTAGCAAATGATGTAGAGTGATTGATTAGATAATGGCTACTTATATACAAATTATATACAAATGACTGGTGAAAACAAAGTCCTACGTAACGTCATCGATAATTTTTGTTACAAAGAAAACATTGTACGGTTCATAATGTTTTACTTAAGTTAAAAAAATAACTTATTTTTTGGGTCCCTTCCTACACCAACAAATTAAAGAAAGAAAGAAAAGCTTTTATTTATTAAGGACATCACAAACACACACATACACCAACAGACAAACGCTCACAAAAGTCTACAAAAAAAAAAACGGAAAGTAAAATTGTTTTTTTTTTTTGAGAAAAAGTTTTTTTCCGTGTCCTTATAGATATTATTAAATGGCTTTATTTAAAAATGTCTAAGTAAAAGTCATAAAAGTAATTTATTTTTGCATATAGATAGACCCACTCTGGGGCACTTATACACGCCCCAACATAGGCCCTACCACAGCTTCGGGACAATTGAGAAAAGAAGCTGCGCAACAAACCCAGTCACTATTGTCAAGTAGCTTATTTTATTATACGTTAGGAATTACGTATATAAAATTAAGTATTTTTTTTATGCACATGTACTAGTTATTTTAGAAATTTGTAACGAAATCCTCCAAAAATTATAAATCAATTTACTATTGCAAAAAACGAAAATCACTTGCAAATAAATAATACAAAATAATAGTATTTGTTGGTATTTACTTTGATATTTACTCAAAACTTCCAGTTAAGTCGTTTATTAAATGTTGATACATATATGTATAGTAGATGTACAGAATATATACTTACTTAATAAATAAAAATATTAACTTGATTTTAACAAGCATATTTATGTCTATTCTTAAACCTTCGAGTTTCTATCGGTTGGCTTGCATCTTGCGTGTGAAAGGGAAAACAAACAGATAAATGTACATTGTTCTGGTACGTAATAATTTCGGAATGTAGGTGATACTGTACACTGTGCCGAGATAATACTGTGCAGTATTCAAAATTATCAATTTGTGTAATATAATACGCCAAGCTACCAAGTGACTTGACCATCTTGTAACTAAAATCTACATTAACAGAACCAGTTTTCAAATAGAATGGTATCGCGTATTCTACTTATTACAGAAATAGGTACACTATTCAATTCAATAATACGGGATAATTACTTTGACATGACTAATTTTTGACTAAGGATGAATTTAGTTTAATTTATCCATCCGCCAAAATGTTTTGTAAGTAATGTTTACAATTAGTACGTGATCAATAAATTTATTGTAAAATAATACCAACATATCGATAATACAATTTCAATGATCTAACAAACTACTTGCGACGACTTCTAAGTAAATGTTACGTAATCCAAACAATATTTTCATGGCTGACGACTTCATAACTTTTTTTTACAAGTGATTTCACGTTCCTATATCAAATATTTCCAGCCAGTTCGACTTTAAAAAATATAAAAAAAGTTTTGTAGTGCATTGTGGTCAGGATTGCATGCATCTTATTTATTTATTAGTGAGGAAGGCGATATCACAGCGACCTCAGTGAGTCGCACCTAGCTCCGTCCCGCCCGCCATGTTATGCGCCGTCCGCAAACCCGCCAGTTTCACGCGGACGTCGGAACGCACCGCTTGCCGCGCATTCGAAATTCGAACGTTCACATTTTAAAAATGGTCCGCACGAAAGACGGCGACGGGATCAAGAGCAACTACATAGTTTCTGAAGTGCAGAAAAGGCCATGTTTATTCGACACGAATGATCCGTTTTACGGTGATAAGACTGAGAAGTTGAGGTGTTGGGAGGAGGTGTGCGAGTGTGTTGTGCCTGGATGGCACGGACTGACTCTGACGGAGAAGTTTGCAGCCGGTATGTAGTATGTACTATGCGTTTGCGTCCGACGTTCATCCGCTGCGGAGTGTCGGTGCGGTTGCGTGCCCGCCCGCCGCTCTTTGTTCACACGACCGTAGTTCGAAATAACGCCTGCGTCTAGGCACGTGTTGTAGTAGCCGTATTGTTTTCGCTCCGCCATTTTGTTGCGGAAAAACTTTTAGATGAGGGGAAAACTTGTTTATTGCCAATAAAAAAAAAAACAATACCCATTTACCTGTATCATACTTTCGTTAGCTTTTTAGAATTTTTATCAAATTATGAACGCGTATTGAAATTGTAATCGAAAACGAACGACGTATTATCAAGGTTTTATCTATCGCAGGTACTATGCAGACATTAGCATAAAATGTGTTCGCAGGCTGCGTATTCTAAAAATAATTTTGTACCCCTGTTATTTGAATGGCCTGGGTAAACATATAGGGGTAATAGAAGTTATTATGCGGTGTTTAGGTTCGTATTTATCAATTCTTTATTACAGGGCGTTGACGTCCGAACTAAGCGGGCTGATTAGAGTACAGAGCACCACGTAATATCGCGACTAACATTATATATGAAAGTTTTATGTATTTTCCCTTTTCACGCTACAACGGCTGAACTAATTTAGATGAATTTTAACATAGAGCTATTGGACCATGGAGACGGACACAGAATATTTTTTATCCTGGAAATCAACCTCTAAAGGGTGAACGTTGGGATTAGATGTGTCATGTGCGTGAAATTCTATATTTCCGCAGGCAGTCACTGGGAAGAGCAATGAAATGCATCTTCTACCTACATGGTTTAAACTTTAAAGTTGGTCGTTTGTATGAAAAATAATTACGTCATCCGAAAAGACGTTACATAATTAGCAAATATTATTTTACCTAATGTGAACCGGCTTCGTAAATTAAATGTTTAATTCTAGATCTTTTTAAGATTTAAAACGTCTTAACGCCTACGTGCCCAATACCTACACGTTACTTATAATTTATTTTTCGATAGAGAATTTTACTTTTCTCTTTTCTTACCAGTATTTTTTTCCTCTATCTTTTATCTTCTAAAATATATTTTAACTTTAAAAAAAAAGAAAAAAAAATATGTAATTTCATGTGCATAATTATATCGCCTAACCGTACCGAGACCGACAGATGTATAATTCCGCTGCTAGCGATATTTTAACTCCCGTTCACGTGATAGCAAGCACACTCGTAGCTTCGGCGGAGAGGAGAGGCGTCGTAAAGCGCAATAATATCTTAGTCATACATACTTTTGAACCTCACAACAATGTGGTAACGGTAACTTCCATGATTTTTGTAAAAAAATATGTTAATATTTAATCAATATTGGATAGTAACGGAATTTATTTGTTATATTTATTTTAAATGGTTTATAATTATTGTTTTTATTTTGATATAAAAAATAGCCAAAAAAAATTATTTGGTTTTTTTGCAAAAAAAAATATGAATATAAATGTTACATATTTTTTACATCCACGTGACAGCTCGCATCGTTCGTTCTAGTTCGAAAGGCGTCGGAGAGCGCAATAATAACTTAGTCATACCTACTTCGGAACCTGTCGTACGCTATGCAACGCAACAATGTGATATCGTTTAAGTAAAGTGAATTAAAGACCTGTAAATGACTTTGTTAACTACAATATTTTATATTTAGCAGTCTTAGATGGTAGATTTAAGGATTGAATGACACAAATACATTGAAAGGAGAAAGGGCAATGTAGAAAAATTAAAAAAAAGAAAATAATCACTTTGATTATAATAAAAAAGTTATATTTTAAAGTGAAACTTAACTCATTTATTTCATAAAAGCTGAAACATTTAAATTCTATTGTTAGATTGTGCATTTGAATTAATGTGGTTTTTCAAATCTCTATAACAATACTTCGGGTAATTCAGATATTTGACTACAAGAATAATTCAATTCATATAACTCTTTATGTTACCTCATAAAATTAATATCTCACTTTTTCTATAGATTAAAATGTCTAGATTGCAGACGTGATCGATTTCAGTCTGGCAAATAACGAGCTGGCCTCTACCGTCTTATAATAGGGTTCGTTTTAGCACAAAGGGCTAGACGGACAATCGCTTGGTAAATAAGGTGGTGGCAGTCAGAGAGTGTATGACGCGCAATACTGAATACAAGAGGTAACCGTTGGATTATATTATTATTATATATACACCCACATACATTCTTCGAATAAAATCTGGTAATAAATATTTCATCATCAAGAGCTAAGCTCTTGTCGGTGGCGTATTGTTTCATTTTCATTAAACTCAAAATTAACGAAGATAATTAATATTTACTGCAGGATTCATTTTAATGGTGAGATGTTTTAGATGGGCTAAATGTCCAAGTAACTACCCTTCAATTTTACTATTAAATTTCATAGAGATCAAAAATATCAAAATAAATAAAAAAATGACACTCATGTATTAGTCAGTTCCTTACTCTTCAATATTTTTTTGCGATTTGATTCGAAAGCCGAATAATCGACATAAAATACTCCTTCGATGCCTCCTAAAGAAACCCCTTTTGGTAGAGTTTGTAATAGTACCTCAGCATCATCAAATTTAAGAGCTAGGCTTTTGTCAGTAGTTTTTTTAAAACTCCAATTTAGGGAAGGTAGTGTGGTGTTATCCCTCTTGCCTTTCACACTGCAGTTTAAGAACCGGGTGTTTCCTCGCCCCTTAATGCCCAGTCAATAGCCTTTCCTGATCCTACTACTATTATAAAGGCGAAAGTTTGTAAGTATGGATGTATGGATGTTTGTTACTCTTTCACGTAAAAACTACTGAATGGATTTGAATGAAACTTTACCACAATATAGCTTATACATCAGAATAACATATAGGCTACAATTTTTGAGGTTTCTAATGTGAGGTCGTAAAAAAACACATTTTTTGCGCTACTAGACGGGACGAACCTGAAGTCCACGCGAACGAAGTCGCGGGCAAAAGCTAGTATACTATATCTTCAGCCTACTGACAGTACTGTTGTACCAATAACAATTAATAGGTCCTAGTATTTGTAAATTGTTTTGTGACCGCGTGGCCATGGAGAAAATCTTTCTTTTTATACAATGTGTCCCGACATCAGTGTCGGAGCCTTTGATGCTATGAAATATAGATTTTTTTATCGACACATTGACTCTCAATTTTTTGTTTTATTTCCAAAGAAGTTTCGGACTTTATTTTAGTGAAAATTCTCTTCTATCGTTTCAAAATAAAAAATAAGCAATTCGATTTAGATTCGCTCTAGATTTTTCACAAGAGGCCCATAATTTAAAAATACACAGAAAAAAAAATTTTTTTTGGTCTGTAAATATTTTTTTCTAATTTTTATCACATGAAAATTAAAATATGATGTTATCATAATAATACAACCGTGATAGAAAAAAAATTAAGGGCAAATTAGTCGATAAAAAAATCTATATTATAGCATTAAAGGCTCCGACACTGATTTCGGGACACATTGTATAATAAAGAATTATAGCTATGTTAATATATCTATCTCTAACACATACCTCCTTTTTGCCAACCCAGAAGTCAGTTAATAACGCATACATGAAGAGGAACCGTAACAATGGCATTGCATTGCACGTTAATTAAATAAAACAATTGTAACAGATTTCGTGCTCAAGGCTAATGAATGACGTTAGATAGACAGCTTGGCCTGACTCACACACTTGAGAGGCAACGGATGTGCTTTATTAAAAATGTATGTTTATTGCCAGTAACATTAATATCAATTATTTATTTATTATGTTTTGCTATTGTGTTACTCTTTTAATAATATTTTTATTTATTTTAAATCCTTGTTAATATTTATTTGTTGAATATATAAAATTTGAATATGAATACATAATAATGTTCATAGTGTATTATTGTAATTCAATAAAAAAAGTTTAATATAATACAATGTATGGTTACAAATTTTTGGGGAAATTGTATTGTTCTTTTACACTTTTTTTTTCAATAATTTTATTATTAATAATTATTTTTATACGCAAACTGCAAACGCACTTCATGTTTTAATGGGTATTTGTTTGCTACTCTACATTTGATTGCTATTCTGGTGCTTTAAAAATAACAGAACAGAGCATCAATATTAATAGTTTTTACTAGGAATCCTTAATAATATCGTTTACAAGAAATAACTATCTCATATCCTCCTTCTACAAGCGACAAATTTTGTTGGATTTCCGTAAGTTGTTATGTAGAGTAACACAACAAATTGCGTTATTGTTTTTTCGTTATATTATGTACTTCGAAAATATTATTTATGGCTCTAAAGAATTGCGTTAGATTTTACAAACTGCATAGTACTATAAGGCCTTTAATTTAGATCACTTTTAAATTAATAAAAACCTATTGCTGTTATTTGAATTCGATGTTTGCGTAGATACCATGTGCCTTATTTTTAATAGCCGACTAATAATTGGCGAGCAACAATCTGAAAAGTACTTTCAAAAAAACCAGCCATTTCTCCTGCTTGCGATTGACGCACTGCGTTTCTTGTGTCCGCCTTTCTCGCTACAAAACTAATGCACCAAAAGGGACAAAAGGGACAATTATCAATAGGAAATGCCAATTTCATCATTTCAAAACTTATTTTCATAGTATCACAACACAATAATCTTCGACAAAAAACTCGACCATCTACTTCGAAGGCGCATCAACAACGCAACAAACCACAAGCGAAAGTGTTGTCCGCCGACTAATACATTACCTGTAGGTACAGGTTTGAAACACAAAATATGGTACTTTGAAACTTTGCAATGTATAGCAAATCTCATTGGAAGGTCGGCACGCGGTGTAAAGGAAACCTGTAGTGGTGCGGAGTGGATTCGTGACTCAATCGACGCAAGGGGCCGGTCGGGACATTTATTCATACGTACTTTACAACATCACTCGGTCTATATTACAATCCATTACCTCCTCAATGCGTTAAGTACTAAAATTTCCATGTGTATAAACCAGAATTGAACGATCATAATATCGACCAATCTCCTTGGCTATTATCATCATTCCGAAGTACATTTTTTTTTAAACAGACGAAATTTTTCGAGACCGAGATTTGGTGTATTATCATCACCGTTGCTCGTATCTGCCGCATTAGTATACTTGATAAATTATTATCGTACAATAAATTGAATACACGGACATAAGGCGTTAACAAAATGGCCGCAGCATTATCCGTCATTGAGAATAATACGCGCCTACAATGTGCGTGTAACGTATTTATAAAACTATCCGCTGCTCGAAAAAAAAAACTTTAGAACGCGTTTCGGAGCATATTTGTGGCCAGGGTTAATTTTGACAATTAGAATACACGCTTTGTTCTATTCAAATTCAAACTGTAATTTGGAACCGGACGCGTATCTTGTATTTATTTTTAAACGTTTAGTGGCATCATAAAACGTTGATTCTTTGCAATCAGCCAGTGTTATGAGAAATTTTAGTTTTTCACAAAGATGGAAATCTAAGTCAACCTCATTCCGTGGCGGCGTTACATAAGTTTTATGTTTTATCCGAGAACCTTGATGCAACGCGGGCTGTTAGTGAATGTTGAGAATTAAATCGATTCTACTTATCTATCAGTGCTATATTTCTGTTTTTTGTTCTCAACTCGTCGCTTGTCAGTTTAATTCACACCGTCATTTCGCTTTTGAAGTATATTATAAGCTTTCACTTTTCACCACTTACTGTACTGTACTGCCGGTCTGTATTTCAATTTCTTATTTAATGTTCAAAATAATTAATAATTTTACAAAAGTCCTGAAACATTGGAATATTATAATCATTGTTTTAATTCACTTCAATATAACCAAATACCACTACGACACACACATGGATATTTGAAGAATTTCTCTGTGTTATTTGATATTATAACTATAAATATACTATAATAAACTCTAAAATTGACCCCTTCCAATCCCTCCTGCCATCCTTTTACTCATCTATCTAATAACAAACCGCGAAAACAATAGCAGTAAATGCTAAAAATAGCTCATAATAATGGGTGATATCGAATATACACGATTAAAAGTGCATCGGGCGACGTGACTGCCGCGTTCTAGATTCTGCCCTTGTTCCGAGTATGACCCGGTTGGTTGGAACTTGCTGCCTTTTCATGCTGTGTCCTATCCGGCAATTTAGTGATGCCATTTTTATAAATAAAATAAAATATTTTTATTTCGGACGAGCAGGATCCATATAAAATTGTAAAAATGACTAAATTAAATATAAAACCCTGTAAACATCCCGAGCAATAGCGTTAAACTCAACGAAATATTTTTTTTAAATTTTGAAATATTATGTACATCTCACGGACGAGTAAAAAAAAAATATTTTTTTATTCGTCTGTGGTACGCCTTATGTAATTTTTGCAGTTCGAGTTTTTTATATCAGTGTCGTATACTGAATTCTCTCTTCTTTCTCTCCACAAGTTAACATTTTATGATATTAAAAAATCCTTATTACTGTACATAAAAAGCTGTTATACAATTTTTTTACATTTTCAAAAGATTTGAATTAGTCTTAGGTAATAGTTATATTTTAGAAATGTTAATAGTTAGTTAGTTTATATGGTAAAAACTAAATAATTGTTAGTTTTATAATGAGTAGTTTCTTGTAAAGAATATAACACGCTTTTTATATTATTTTGGATGATGATGATGAGTTAGTTATTTCAAATTTCTATTTTAATTATTAGACAAATTCATTACTCAATTTCGGTTTTCCTGGTGCAGCTGTTTTCAAATGATGATGTCCTTCCTTAAGCTGTTTTCAAATGATGATGATTCATGGTGTAGGTAGCCTGTACTGTACGTGTAGGTATATGAACTCTACCAGGAAAGCGCTTCTTTATTTTTTTTATTACATTATTTTACTCAATCATATAATTTTAATCAAGTTTTCCCATCACATACTATCAACTCTGGTCATTCTTTTGGATATTTCATAGATTAGTTATCACTCTTTAATCACAGCTTTTGTGTCGCAGTTTTATTTATAATTTTCCCAAGAATCGACTAACGTAACCGTAAACATGGAAACTTTCCCTTGTTACACAAAACAAACTTTCTGTACCTTTATTTTGCGGGTCCTAAAAATAGCATTATATTGAACGTTACTTTTTTCCTAGCATTTAAAAGGCCTATTGTATTTTTATTCCGCTTTTCCACTGAATATTATTCTTTAAAATTTTATTATAATATCGCTAAACATTTATTATGACCACACGATTTAAGTGATGACGCGGACTCAAATTTGACTAGTAACAGTCCAAATCGAAGTAATATAATTAAAAGTAGACGATAATATAATAATTTTCTTCCAACAAACGGTGTTATTTAAAACTCTAATTGCATTCCTAAGGCAAAATGTATCGCTTTTACAAATGGCGGCCGGTTTTGTTCGGCAGACGCTAATATAATAAGCGAGGAGCGGACGACGTGCGTCGGGTCGGGTACAGTCGCCAGCACATCCGTATTATAGTCCGTTGCCTGTTTTTGTTGAAAAATAGCCCTTATTCCAACAGCATAATATACCGCAGTGTATAGCTTGACGTGTTGTCGATCGTACACAGTATCGTATGCACGCTACATAGTATATTTATTTATAAACTAGACAGACATGAGATTGACGCATGGATTGATATTCATTTGCACGGACAACAATAATGAATAATATATCGATGTTTTGTTTTTTTTTAAGATTCTGGGGAAAATAACATGTTTTGGTTGGGGAAAGAACTTGGATCAAGTTTGTGTGGAACACAGTAATAATACGATAGTTACTGACGTTACTGAGTAATTATTATATTTTAAATATTATTATTATTACCTAACGTCTTACAAAATTATAAAAAAAATAAGAATTAAATAAGAATCATTTATTTATTATGTAATCTTTTTAATTGAAATCTGTTATTTTTGTACTGTTCTGTCACGACAAAAATATCGTATTAATCTGGGGAATATTTATTTATAATTTTTTATTTTTGTTTTTATAGTGTTTTGTCACCATACAAACTTAATAATATAAATTGCACTTGTAAAAAGACAACTGTGAACCTGTGTTCTGTGTGTGTGTGTGTGTGTGTGTGTGTGTGTGTGTGTGTGTGTTCCTCGTCTGTCACAGGTTCACAGTTGTCTTTTTACAAGTGCAATTTATATATTTATTTATCTTGGTAACGTAACTTTTGATAAATTAATGAGATTACTCGCAAATGCCACTATGTATTTGACATTCGTTTTTAATGTAACCTTGGTCTCGCACCATACTTAATATACAAGACACTCCCACTACTCTTGATGGTAAACACTAAACAAACAAGCTTCTAAAATTTGGTTGCAAGTTTCAAGACGTACTCAATGTATCGACTGTATTGTATATCGAAACGTACAACAAAGGGATATTTTTTTCTTATCTAAAAAAATTTTTTTTTCTTTCTCTTTTACGTAATTTAGTTGACGCTCATCATAAAAACCGGTTAAGTGCGTGTCGGACCCGCGCACTGAGGGTTCCGTGCCACCCTTAACTGAATTCAGGGTCCACTTACTTTCACTTAAAGACAACATCACAATATATTGCGACAGCAAAAATAACTTTGTTTTTCATAGTGTTTGTATGAAAGACAAAGTTATATTTGCGGTTGATAAAAATGTGCAATATCTCAAAAACTACTGGTTCGATCTCCTTCAAACCAATTTTCGTTGCAAGTTTTTGTTGAGATCTACAGCATATATTTTTTTCAAAATTTTCACTTTCTTAGTTCAAAAGTTAGATGGGGGGGGACGCCCATTTTACCACTTTGGAAGCGTCTATATCATTTTAAAAGACCTATCCACAGACATCCCACACGCATAGGTTTGAGTAAAAAAAAAATTTTAGGTTTTAGTTTCATGTATGGGAGCCCCCCCTTAAATATTATTTTTTCTTACTTTTAGTATCTGAATCGGAAAGCGGTAAACAAAATACACCTACCTACCAAGTTTCAGCTATATGATGCTTATAGTTTCAGAATAAAGTGGCTGTGACATACGGACGGACAGACAGACAGACAGACAGACAGACAGACAGACAGACTTGACGAAACTATAAGGGTTCCGTTTTTTGCCATTCAGCTACGGAACCCTAATAAATGAACTTTCTAAGTAGCAATTTTTTTTTTTCAAAAACAATATACTTTTTCTCATTTTTTTCATACATAAAAGAGGAGTGACGTGAAAATCTACGAGTATGTGGTATCATCGGTAGGAACAAAACTGCCGCTAAATCACCACAACCAGTGTAACTTCAACTTCAATTTGTTAGATTGCCTGTTTAGCGAGAGTTCAGGTTATACTGGAAATGTAGAGCCCCAATTGACTTGTACGGCCGCGCCCGTGCTTGCCTCCTTATCGTTGTGAGCGCGTTCATTTGGTTCGCCTTTTACCACAGAATATATAATAGTACTACATACTTTAACGACAAAATTGCTATAACACGAATCGTTGTCCTCTCGTGCGTGTTGACTTAGAGAAAAAACCGACCAAGTGCGAGTCGGACTCGCGCACTGAGGGTTCCGTCACAGAATATATAATAGTACTACATTGCCAACTTTAACTGAATTAGGGATTCTTTCTTCCACTTAGCCAAAATATGTACCACAATATTTTGTTGACCGCAAATATAACTTTGTTTTCCATAGTGTTTGTATGAAAGACAAAGTTATATTTGCGGTTGATAAAAATGTGCTATATCTCAAAAACTACTAGTCCGATTTCGCTCAAACCAATTTTCGTTGAAAGTTTTAGTTGAGATCTACATCTATACTAATATTATAAAGCTGAAGAGTTTGTTTGTTTGTTTGAACGCGCGTATATTTTTCAAAATTTTCACTTCTTTAGTTCAAAAGTTAGATGGGGGGGGGACGCCCATTTTACAACTTTGGAAGCGTCTATATCTCAAACGTTAGACTTTTAGAAGAAATGGTTTTAGGAACCTCAATGTCATTTTGAAAGACCTATCCATAGACACCCCACACGTATAGGTTTGGGTAAAAAACTTTTTTTTGGTTTTAGTTTCATGTATGGGAGCCCCCCTTAAATATATTTATTTTTTACCTTTTGTATCTGAATCGGAAAGCGATAAACAAGATACACCTACCTACCAAGTTTCAGCTGTTTAGTGCTGATAGTTTAAGAATAAAGTGGCTGTGACATACGGACGGACAGACAGACAGACAGACAGACTTGACGAAACTATAAGGGTTCCGTTTTTAGCCATTTGGCTACGGAACCCTAAAAAACAAATAAACAATTACCACGAATCATCAGAATATAGAAAATTAGTTCAGATTATTGACAGTTCAACAAAGTAACAATAAGCACATTAAAATAATCGCACAAAAATTTAATGTCCGGTCCAAATGCAGAAACAAAGACTAGAAATTCTTCATTAATATGAACTGTAACTGCGTATGTAATTGTTAATCATGGACTCGTCAGCCGAAAACCGGTTGAGTACTTATGCTGGGCGTTGTAAATAGCCACAATAATTGCTAACGATAAAATTTTATCATTCATGTAGAATCAAAAGTGGCTCTGAAAATCTCTGTGTAGGTGTAGGTACGAAGTACGAACGAAACCTCTCATTGGTAAAGCCAGACTACTCGACTATCGCAGCGCTCGACTCGTATGAAAAGAGAATCTTTCCTTAGTACACGTTTTACAACGCTGGCGAGCGGAAAACCGAACGCGTTCCTTATTTAAACATTTTAATAATTGAATTAATTTGCGCGCGATTTTTTTTTCTTTCTCTTTGCGTTTTTTTTTTGGTTTCGAGTTTCATCTCGACACCTGTCGTGTTTTGCACGGCAAATCTTTCTGATAGTGTTTCTGCTAATATATTTTTCACATAGACAGTGGCGCCGCCTTGTTTTTGAATAAAAGAATTCGTGTGTTGTGTACAATAGTTACTCGGATACTCGATGGCATTACATATTTATGTCGAACAGATATCTATTGTTTGACGAAACGAAATAAGCAAAAATAAGTTTGACTTTGTGATAACAGGACGGCTCGAGTTTCAAGATCGTAATTTTGTTTATTCTGATGAATAAATAGAAAACAACAAAATAATAATGGGTTGGTATAATTTCTTAATTATATAATTAAATGTTTTACTAGATAAGTATGACGGTAATGGTTGTTTTTGTTGATTTAATGGGAAAGGTAGATTGGGCTATTCAAAGTAAAATATATTTGAAGGACAATCACGTAGTCAAGCCGGTTTATAATATGACTTCACATTCATTCTTTTTTATGTTGCCATTTATATTAGTTCAATTTTCTCATAGTTTTTTCGTTTCCGATTTTATTTTTAATTACTGGCCTGATAAAACATATATTCTATTTTACAAAAAACAAATATTATTCTGGACATCTCTTTCATTTTTTGTACATAACAATTGTTTATTTATGTAGCTATTGTCTCTTGGTTATTTTATTGGAATGACATTGCATTTTTGTTATACGTTTTTATTATTATTAGCTATAAATTATTTACTACAACGCTGTCGTAAATAATTTCCTATTGTTATGGCTTACCATTGCAGGCTATTTATTTTTGTATTTTTTATATTAATGTTATATGTATAACTCGTGAATTTTATTATTCCTACATTTAAATTTATTTATTCATTCCAATTTTTTTTAAATAATTTAAATTGAACAAAAAAATTATATTTGGTGTTTTATCAACGAAAATAGATATTTTGACAAATTAAATTATCTTTGTCTTGTATAAATAATAATGTTTGCTGTTGCGTTAAGTATAGTTTTGGCGAGATCGTCACACCGCGTCGTCACGAGGTATCGACCTCTATGGAGGTCGGCCATTTTGCCGCAAATACATTCGAATTTAATTACATTTGAATTTATTATTATCGTCGTCTTTCAGGAATGAATTAATATATTATTAAAACAATATAGTTTATAAAGACATAGACAAAATAAATATGGCTTTATATTAATGTATTTTGAATATGGATCTAATTTTATTGAAAAATATATCAATTTCACAAAAAACAAAACACAATTACACAAAAAAAAACTTTGTTTTTTTAAGTACAAGGTTACGAAATTACAGTGTTTAAAAAGACTGGTCCAAAAATAGTTTCAGATTAGATTATAATACAGTCATCATACTTTATACTAACAAGTAACCTGTATAGGTGTATATATTTTTGAAATAGCTCATTATTCGTCACCACTATATAAATCGATTAACGACTTCGTAATGGAAGTTTTGCAACGATTCCGTAAAGACTCCCGAGCTCAGCTCTTCACGCCTTTCCATCGCTAGGTTACACAACAATAACTGCATTATTTTGTAATAAAATATACATAAGCCCAACTATTGTTAGTAGATCATTAAAATAATAATAGGTTTATTCGGCGATGAAGGCATTTTGTTTAGTTTTATTGTTTGCCCACGTAGTGTTTAAATTCGTTATAAATACCTGTATATTTTTATAATTATGCTGTCGAAAATATTCTGTTGTTTATGAATTTGGATTAAAAAAATTCCAAAAAAAAGTCTGCAAAATAAAAGTGACTTAATTTACAATATTTTTAACTTCATTGACTTTGTTCTTTTGAAGTATTGTATATTCTGTGGTAGATCTGTAGTGTGCTCTGAAAATAAATATACTACAATTGTTTACAGAAAATTTTATAAAATGAGAAGATCGTTTAATAATACACAGACAATTACACATAAAATATGTTAAACCGTCGCGTCGTAAAGTTTCTGAACGGTTGGTGATCATCACAGGTCAAGGTAACGTAAAACATTATTATTCTTATGAAGAATTAAATATTTTTTTTCATCGTGTCCTTTGAAGAAATAATGTCTTTATTACCTGGTTTTATTATTTGTATTCTATATAAATATTCAAAAACACGTTGATAGAATTATTTATATTATTTGAATGGTTTTATATAAATTGAAAAATGTTATCGGCAAAACAATGCATATTAACGATAAGTAAATGTACGTGGTTCTTAATATACATACTGCCAATATTATAATAACTTAGTTTCTGGTAGAACGAGTCATAATGATGAGTCATACAATCGTTACCTGATATTTGAGTCTTCAATATACATTCTTAATTATTGTGTTATACATTTCATTGTCTTGTCTTGTTGAAGGCTTACTAATGCAGATGAAGTTTTATATACTGTAGAGTATTATACTACATAAATTTGTCCGTTCGCGGGTCAATATGCCTCTAGTAGTCTCCAGTATATTAAACATTATCAACATCAATCCAGCCTGTTAACGCGAAAACGGAACATACACAAATCTGCATGATCCGCATTTCTTTATTTTTTATTAGGGATAGAGATAATTGTGATCAGTATTTGTTGGTGCATAAATAAATAATGATTTTATGATTAATGATTAATCATGGTAAAAAAAATTGAATACAAACACAGGTTATTTAGTTAATTATGGATACTGTTTATCTGAAATAAATAAGTTTTATTTTAATTTAATTTTAGTTACGGTACTTATTTGAGATAAATAATATTTACCAATAAAACATAATTATATTATAATTATATTAATTATATTATATATATATACAGTGGTGGACAGCTAATTAAAGACACTTTGAAAATTGTATGTTCATCAAGTTTTGGGTTTCAATAATTTTGTGTTATGAATACATAGAAACCAGTAACTGTTGTAAAATAATCGTATGGCTTTTACGTATAATTTGAAGTTACTATTTGCCATAACATTTATCTATTTTTCGTAATTTTTTACCTCAAATCTATTATTAGCAGAATAAGTGTACCAGTGATGTGGACAACTAATTAAAGACACCTAATGTAAGTTACTGAAAACCAAAAAAATACTGACGCTACAAAATAGTCAGTTAATATGAAATTAAAAATAGTCATTTCTCAAATGTTTTACCAAGTTTTTGATGTTTTGTCGTATATCGTTTAGCTGCATTTTGACCTTTACTTAGTCTTGGCACGGTCCTGGCATTAGTGCTATTAGTTCCTTGCAAGCATGTATTGGAATTTATTCTAATGCTTTCATAAATGCGTCATTAAGATAATTTTAGCGTTGGTAACTACCTACTAACTATTATTTGTCTGATATTACAAAGTTTCTAATGCGATAGATGTCAGGACCTTAGAATAGGACCCCACTGAAAGACCGAATGGGATTTCTAGATGAAAAATATTAAGGATCAAAGCATATTTTCATGATAGTATATACTGCTGGAAAATCGTTAAATATTTTAGCAAGAATGATAAGGCCTAGATTATGCGAGGAAAACTTGCACTGAAGAAAATTTTATAAGTTACCAAATTTATAATATAACAAATATTTTACGGATGCGGTTTTCCTAAAACATTCTCAACGATGACCGAATCAAAGTGGATAATTGCGATGTTTTCGAATGTTAATAAATAATAGATGTAATTACGACGAAAAACGGTATATGAGACAACAATTTAACAAGACTAAGTATCATATAACTGTAAGATATAAAGTGAGGAAACATCAAAGTGCGCCGTTGATTTTCTAGACGTATTGCTGGACCTATGAAAAAATGCTAGTACATGGATGGAATACCAAAAAAATAATATTCAACAACAGCCTATCTTACCCTTAGTTGACTAAGCATCTTGTCTAGAAAATCTTGTAGTTTAGACTTACTAACGACTTACTGAACCAACTGCAACGGCCGTCTTAGTTTTCCTCAGAGACAATGTCTATCTTTTAGATATGCTACCATAATAGTCCTAACATCAATACAATCGAAAAAAATTATATTCTTGTATTAGATAATACACTAGCGAGACATGTTGCTAATGTTTATTAACTATACGGCGCTTTTATGAAAGCATTAGAACAAATTCTAATACATTATAACAAGAAACTCATATCACCAATGCCAGGACTAAGTTAAGGTCAAAATACAGCTAAACGACATACGACAAAACATCAAAAAGTTTGTAAAACATTGAAGAAATGACTATTTTCAATGTCATATAAACATTTTTTTTGAGGTTTTAGTATTTTTTTGGTTTTCAGTAACTTACATTAGGTGTCTTTAATTAGTTGTCCACATCACTGGTACACTTATTCTGCTAATAATAGATTTGAGGTAAAAAATTACGAAAAATAGATAAATGTTATGGCAAATAGTAACTTCAAATTATACGTAAAAGCCATACGATTATTTTACAACAGTTACTGGTTTCTATGTATTCATAACACAAAATTATTGAAACCCAAAACTTGATGAACATACAATTTTCAAAGTGTCTTTAATTAGCTGTCCACCACTGTATATATATATAATATATTATTTATTATTTAAAGTATCCCAATTTGGTTCATCTTAGCCCACGTCTTGTCTGATAAAGCGATTAATGAATTATAATAATGCTTAGAAAATATGACGCAACACGGACCCTACAAAACAATTTGAACCCACGCTGAATGTAACGCCCTTCTACTTTTTTGTCGTGTCGAATACCCAAATATGTCGGCTTACTAGTTCATTATTATAAATATTAGAATACTATTGCCTTTTATATATATTTTTTATGTTTGCCCTAATTATTAGCTAATTGATAAGTAGCTATTACACAAATAATTTTATAAGATTTTTTTTAAATACTCGTGGCGTAACTAAAATAGTATAGTAGAATATAGGTAGGTATAGACATACGCCCGGATAGCGTAAGACACAGGATTCGGTTCCCTACCTAACACAGATGCTTTTTACAAGTTGAACTTATAATAATAAGTTTGTATATTGACAAAACCTTAGAAGATTTTAGTGTACAGTAGATTCAACAAAAGAAACCAAAAACAATATCACAAAAAAGGGCACGGCATAGTCCACCCACGTTAGAAAACAGTCGATCTCACCAATAACTCCGCGAGGGCCTTCGCAGATAATGGGGCCCCATTATAAAACGTTACTAGTATAAGATGGGTGTATTATTATAACTACTTCAGCTGCTGGTTCGTTGTGTGTAGGTTATTCATTAATTTACTAATGTGGAGTATGTTTGCATTTATGCTCTTTGATAAAACACTGATTTCTATGTTTCTGATAAATGTACAGCCCTGGGTACTTAATATTCATTTTAAATTTTACGATACCTTTTTATTTTTTAATATTCAATTGCTCACATTTTTAGATCAGAAAGTGAATTTTGAAGATCCTTTAAACGAAAAAGTTTAAAAATGGTAATATTTATTATATTATTTATTTATATGTTATGTTATTATTTAAACAAGTATTGAAAAATTCATGCATAACATTCAAGTTGATTTTTAATATTAAAATTTATATAACCAACATAATTTTTATAAAAACTTTACAATGTCATTATTATTACCTATATGAAATTGTAAATAGTTAATTATTTATTTTTAATATCCTAGCTAGATAATCTTAAAAAAAACACTGAAATACATTTGTTAAAAAAGATTTCTGTAACGAACAATATTTGGTGAGAGTCGTTAAAAGATAACGTTACTGGTATAATCAAATCGTGCGATAGGCCGATAAGCGCATGCCTCTGATAACGTTGCGATAACGTTGCCAGAGAGAGAGGGTGTGACTTGGTGCCTGGCACCCTGGAGGAGGCCGGTGTGTGAGGTCACACCCTATATTCTACATGGATAAGTCGTTACTTTTTATCGCCCCTTTTGATTTTGACATTAAAAACTTGCAAAAAAATTAAAAAAAAGGAATTTTGAATGTCTATGACCAAAGTCCGTCACTGTTAACGTGGTTATGCTTATAGGAACCTTTTATTTAAATAAGGCCGATGTTACTAAGAGTGCGTCAAAAAAATGAGTGGTCAGGCAAGATGACACTTTCCTACATACATCTGCAGGAAGATAAAATTTCATCACATTTTCAATGTTACCTAGTAACTTGAAACAAAATTGAATGTATTAAAATTATCATAATTGAATTCGTCGTTCGTCGTATCAAAATATGATGAATCAGAATCCGTTTCTACAGAACTGTTTATAGCGAGATTCACTGCCAAGAAATGTGGTGGTCCGGGTTAAATGATTTGGTCCAGCGTTGCGTCTGCTAATATTGCAGAGATACTTCAATGCTCTTTTTTTGAAAATATAATTGTTAGAGCATTTTTATTTTCAGTTTAACGATTTCAAAATGTTTTTTAAAAACTCCTCGTTAATGATTATTATTGAAAATAAGAATACCTAGGTCCTAATAAAAAAAATCTGTATGTTTGGTAACTGGTATCAGTTTGAGTGTTATAAAGGAATATTTTGTAAGTATAAAGTAAGATCTTGTGTTCTTTTTCCTTATTCTTTCTTTTTGAAGGTGAATTTTGTTACTCGTTTAATTTGTTACTAGTTAGAGTTAAATACGAAAAATATGTGCTAATATCAAAAAGCATTCATTTCTTTTTCACTTTGCATTCAATTCTTTATGGGAGATGCCCCCGTCATAATCGTTGTCTGGTACTTCGTAACACAAGGAAGAAAATTCCTTACCACGAAACCAGACAATTGGTGTGTTGTCTGGCGCATATTTATATTTAGTTATTAATTCTGTTCAATTTTAACCTAATCAAATTTGTTTACTTTTAAGTTAGATTTATTCCGAGACTGCCTTGTCTTCTCTGTTTCAAACGAAAAATCATTTTGATTTTATCTGTATATTTTATTTATCAGTATCGACGGACATACATAAAAAAAAGCATTCGCGACAAAAATTGGACCTTCTCCTTTTTGAAATCAGTAACAAAGGCAAGGAGCATCGTGCTAATTTGACTAATAGTAGTTCTAATGCATCATCATCACCTTAACGTCGCAGTTTGCAGTGCAACACTACGCCTAATAAGGCCATACATGAGGCCTGTGAGTGTGAAAGAGAGATAAGTATGCGCTGTCGCAGTCCCACGTTTTCTTGCTGCAGAGGAAGCGAGTGTTTAATAATAGTCCCCCTAGCCGATTTCGACTACGGTGGCCAGTCACAACGACTAACCGACTGCGCGGGACATTTTATAGTGCACAAGTGTGTGCACAAACACAGGTGCACTCTCTATTCCTTTCACTCTCATAGCCCGATGGGACAGCAATCTGACACGCCCGGAGATAAATCAGCAGCTTTACGAGGCACGGGGGTGAAACCCCGCCAACTACCAAACTCCGGGCTTCCATGAGAATTTCTAAACAGAAAAACCCAGGTACATATTTTTGGCCCGGCTCGGGAATCGAACCTGAAGGTCAACTACGAAAAACGAAATCCGTCAATACGATTATCGTTTTCTGAATTGCTTACTATGTAACACTTCGGATCCGTCATCGGAAACGAAGCTCATTCTTTGACGTATTCATCGAAAAATGCTACTACGAAACCGCGACTGACAGGCGATAGATCGTATTTTGACGTAATGAGTTTCGGAAATTAACCTCAAATTATACGATAACTCTACACGTATCGTTTCGAAGTACTTTATCCAAAAAACAATGGAATTATGCTTGTTATGTATTTTCTCCTCATTGAAGAAGCAATTTTAGAAGAAAGTATCAAGAAAAGTAGAAGAGAGATTGGATAATTTTCACAAAATGTTGTTATAATGTTCCTGACTATGATGATGTTAGTTCTTCATGAAACTTGCAATATTGAAGCACAAATTGGAGAGTATATGCCTACTAAAGGATCAAAGTGTTGTGCCAAAACATAGTCCAAATACTTGCTTATCATGTGTGTGTCACTGCTTGACTTCAATTAAGCTTACAAGATTGAACACAAGTAGAGTTCTATCCACGCCTAACTAAAGGAAGTTCAGTCAAAGGCCGTGCCAAGACATAGTCCAACACTTGCATAACATGTGTGTCACTGCTAAACTTCAATTAGGTTCACAAGTTTGAATCACAAATAGAAAGAAATATGCCTAACTAAAGAAAGTTCAGTCAAAGTGCCGTTCAAAGACATTTATTTATTTATTTTATTTACATAGTCCAACACTTGCATAACATGTGTGTGTCACTGCTAGACTTCAATTAGGTTCACAAGTTTGAATCACAAAAAGAAAGAAATAAGCCTAACTGAAGAAAGTTCAGTCGAAGTGCCGTTCAAATACTTTTATTTATTTATTTTATTTACATGGTCTAAGACTTGCTGAACATGTGTGTGTGTGTCTGTGTCACTGCTAGAGTTCAATTAAGTTCACAAGATTCATTTACAAATGAGAGAATATACCTACATGGAAGCGGCACAGCTTGACTTGGGTCGTTCAAGTTTAGCATACCTTAAGAAAAAGTCTAGGATGAAGTTTGTACCTAGCAGACCTAACACCAATAAACTTGATTATTTATAATGGAACTGTTGTTAAAATGACAATAAATTAATAATTTTCATTCAAAATTGCCTTTATTTCCAATACAAAATACAAATCAGCCAAGTACAATTACATTAAGTTCAAAATATATCTAGTGTGTTGTTGCTGCCAGTCCATAACCACTCTGGTTAGCTCCAGTACAATATATTTATGTAACTACCACAGTCTTTATTAGAATTATAAAATGATAACAATTAAGCTTGATTCCAAAATGTTCAACACATATCAGAAGAGCCTGGGTTAGCATAGTCCTTCTTAGTAACTTTCCTTATTATGTTTTCTGTCTGATGTTAGTAGCACTGACACTGACTCATTGTGATTCCACATAAGACCCTGAAAATTTAAATTAATTACTTATTTTAGAAACATAAAATGCAGGTTATACTTCAGTAATGATAAACAATATGACAATCACTTGTATTGACATTTACTTTGATGGTTTTACATGGAAGTAACTAATAAATAATAAGTACAAACTCAATCTGAGCACTTTTAGCAAAACCATTACGCTCATTCAACAAATACTAATTAGTCAAAAATGTATTTGTTTAATTGTAAACATCTCAAACAAGAAGACAATACATTGTTATTAACGTTTACTTACCAATATTATTTGATGTATGTTATGTTTTTATACTTTATGTACAAAAAGCAGCCTTTTTCCACTATTAGGTTACCTAGTTTAGGTTATGTTTATGAGGTAACTTTTAGTTACATTGGGCATCTTGTTTATTCATCAGCAGGGCCATGCTAATCCTTCACGTCCAGGGAGACGACCCTCACCCCTTTTGTGACGTGCTGTGAGTCTTTATGACCTCTTAATCTTCAGGTGTTCTTATGAAGATGTGACGTACTATTTTTGATGGTTTTTGTTTCACATACTTGGGTAACTTGTAAAATGTTTGCAATTACACAGTTACCACGTAAACGGCAATTTACAAACACTGATTAAACTTAGTTTGTGTTCATTTTTGCGAAAATAAAGAACAACAATAAACAATCTTTCTTTATAAAAACAGATGACAGCCCATAGACAAGCACAAGTCGTTATTTGTAGGTTGAGGATACTGGCTTTTGAGCCAACATTTGCCAAATAAAAGTCATAGATAGATGCATTTATTGGCATTTATCAATTAAAAATCAATCAGTTTTGCATTAGGAATGTCAAATAACTATTATTTAGACATTAGCTTTCTATCAAGGTACGGAAATAATAATTTTATTAAGATTATCGGTTTTTGGAAATAGTCCGACAAAAAACAACCCTATCATTCGTTCACGATACCGCTCCGAAATATTGTCTGTGGTTGCGATTGAACCACTTCGATCCGAAAGGGTTTCGTAGTAAGCCAAACACTGTCGTATCGTTGAAGCTTCGTTTCGGGATTGCGTATCGCATTTCGTTTTTCGTAGTTGACCTTCTGGGACCTCTGGCGCAGCCGTCGCTTTAAAATGCGACCCTCTAACCGCTGGGCCACCGAGGCAGTTAAATATTACGTTAAGTGTTAAATAATACTATTGTAGTTCTAATAAATCATTAGCTGTATAACCTGTAAAATAGGCGCACCCGCGAGGCTGTGCTAGTCTCGTTTCGCTATCGTGACGCGTCGGCCTTCAACTTGACTCGTCCGCTCGCCCTCGTCCGACCTCGCACCGCTCAACGTATAGTGAATCGGTAAATAATCTTACATTCGTTTTGAGAGAATTATTTATTATTTGTATATTTATTTTGTATATTGTTCGGAATTTTCTCGTCAAAAACGAGAAATTCTCAAATATTGAAAAAAGTCGGTACTCTTTGTTCTGCTGCTACTTAATTAGGTGGACAATTAAAATGACTCCATTAAAAGTAATATCATGGTGAATGAAGTAAAGAGAAGATATGCTCTTGCTTGGGATATTGTAGCGGTTAAATGGTATAACCGACTGAGAAAGCAAAACAATTTTAACAAAGAATTTATAAGATTGCGTCATTAAACCACAGAATATATAATAGTATTGTGTCTTTCACTTTGTCATTGAAGCTAATCTCATACAAAACTGTTTAGTTTAGTAGTTGGACGAAACATGAAAATCGAAGGTAGATACAAGGTATCATACCTACTCAAAATGTACGTAAAGTAAATGTTTTTGCACTTTGTTTAATTTGTACCGCATGTACTGACACGCGCAAGTAGTCACTTGAGTATTGTCATACATTCTATGTACCTCGCATACATTTATGGCAATACGATTCGATGTTAGCATTACCAAACCATATTGCTATATAATAAATAATACTCCTGAAATATATACACGAAGCTTGTTATTTTTAACGTGCTGTTGATAATAAAGGACCTGCTTGACGAGGTGGTGTTTGTTTCTACTGTGTGTTGCTGTTGCTTGTAATCTGGACCGGCTGAACTGATTTTGAAAATGTTTTTACTGAGTGTTGCTTGTAATCTGGACCTGTTGAACTAATTTTGAAAATTATGTAGGAAAATAAGTCACAATGGCGCGTATACACAGTTTTCGAATAATTTATGTTTTTATTTTGAATATTATGTTTGTTATAACAAAAATGTATGGTAACTGACAATGATAATAAGTATTCCACTGAAGAGCTTAATTAAATGTCGGGGTTATAAATGTATCTAAGATGTAACGTTTCATTTTGACAGAAATATCAGCAATTCTACATAATGCAATATTATATAACCCTGCAATTACTAGATATTCTCCATCATCATTATCACAAATATATATTTGTCTATTGTATAATTCTGTAATCTTCTTTGTATTATTATGTGTACTAAATAACACGATATATTTTGTACTCTCAAGCATAAAATTAACAATTCCATCGTGTCAGCATTGTTGGTCTTGTGCAGCCAACTCGGGCCGCATAACAAATTGAATGCAATGCAGATGTTACTGTTAAATTACTTTGGAAAATTAATATATATTTTTGTTTTTATTTAATTACACAAATGTTCTGAAATAATTAAATACAAATTATACTTACGTATTAATGAAGTGACCGTTTCGCGTGTCTAATGACAAAAAGCTTGTATGTATTTTCATTTAAGTTATACACATGCCCTTCCATTAGAAACACAAGAAAAATAACAAATAACCAATTATCATTAGAGTGTCATGCAACCACTTCGATGTAATATAGATTTAACCACGAATATACAAGTAAACCTATTAGAGAAAACCTAGAATTATTAAGACGTCAGAACCGACTGAACATTTTAATTTATTGGATACTTACCGAACGTTTTTAAATAAGTCAAAATTAATAACGTATATTAATATCTACGAGGTTATTCGTATAACTTGGATAGTTCTTGGAAAGCTTATCATTTATTGTAGTGACTAGATTTTCATTAAGACGGCACATAAAAACGACGACAAATTAAAACAGATTTTCATGGAAAAGTTACCAGAAAAAATTGGCATGCAGAAAATGTTACGTATTGCAATTACATAAGTTTTGCGTCATGTTCTCGGCGAAGTATAATGCTAGCCAGCGAGTGACAACGTTAACTATACTCATTGACAACATTCCGTTTAAATACAGTTATGAAAATTTTAGAATGAAGAGTTTTTTAACAATTAATTTTGGGGAAAATAGTGGAAAAAATGATAAAGAAAATATACGGGTGCTTTAATTTTTAAAGTTCTATAAGAAAAAAAATCATATAAAAAATATTTTTTGTTTGAGTTTGTTATTATTATTATTTTCTATTCTGAAATTATTAAAATGCTTTTACAAAATTAAAATTTTATTTACTAACCTAACTATAATATAAACTATTTTACTAACAACTTCTATGGAATTTTGTTCTGAAATAAAATATTTGAATTTAAAAAATTTAATGTTGCCAATTGCCCAATTTGTTTAGTTTAATCTGTAGGAATTGACTGGTGTCCCTCTGATAAAACCAAATTGGGTAATAGAGCACTTTCCTTGTCTTTTTATTCGCAGAGACGATCTTTATTACCTACTTGTCTGACACAGTTACTTTTACAAGTGCAATTTATAATATAACCTACTTACTAAGTGGTTCCCCGCGGCTTCGCTTGCGCAAATATCAAAATCTTCTTACGATTTTTTTCCCACTCTCTTAGGAGATGATTTCTGAGATCAAAACTATCATATGCCTATCGCCATGTTTCAATATAGTATAGATAGTGCCATCCACGAAGGCGCGCGCCTTTCATTTTTGATTGAGGAAAGCTTGGGGTACGGGGTGTGTGGCATATATAAAAATATGAAATAATAAATATTAAATAGTTATATTCACTATAATATCATTAAATATTGGAAAAATCTTGCACAAATCTACTATAAAAGATTAGGACGAAAGGCGGCGCGCGCCTTCGTGGATGGCACGTACTATATTTTAAATGTATTATACTAAAGCTCATCGCCCAAACGTAACGCAAGTGCATACTCACATATTGTCACTTATTAAATTAGGAATGATTTTCGGTAAGGACTGGCTACACTTCACTATTTAAAGAATTACAGTATTGGAATAAATTAACCAAGAAGTACCTATTCATAAATTGTTTTTTTGGTCTAGGTTTCCTGTTCTTTTTTTTTTTGGTCCACAAACGTATGTGCACAGATCTGCCCCTGATCTCTTATTTTGATAATGAGATTTTTATTTCAAATATATCTTTCGTTGTCAACAGGTAAAGAAGTCCAGAAGCGATGGCGGTCTATCCGAGATTCATATACGAAGGCATACAGACAGGGCAAATGCGTACTGCCCGAGCAATGTCCGCCCGGCAGCCGCCGCTACCAGTATCACCGACAGATGGCGTTCTTACTGCGAGCGTTGCAGAACAAGTTAGTATAAGCAATTTGTCGATAGATGGCGCTAGGAGTATGTTAGATCGCAGTAGTTTGTACTTCTGGCATGATAATATAAGTCACTAATTGCCCTATAGAATAAAGCTGCGTGTGTGTAAGAGCGCGTTTGTAGAATTTAGAGGCTATAGGCTAAAGCATAAGGCAGACCTAGACCTACTAACACATTTAAATCATTGGTGCCTAACTTATAATCTAGCGCTCTCAGTTGTAAAATTACTAAATTAATACATAAAATAAATTTAATTTGTAAAAAGCAACTTTGTTAGACAAATAATGTTGTGAGAGCAACTTTACAACATTGATGAGGTAAGGCAGCCCACGCGTTAACGAAAGCATTTGCGAAATTCAACAGGCTTTCCAAAGTGTCGGTGGCCGAGTGGTATAGGCCCGGATAGCGTAAGACACAGGGTTCTTTTCCTTGTTAGACACAGTAGCTTTTGCAAGTGCAATTTATAGTTTGTATAGTGGCAAATAACTTTAAAAACAAAAAATAATAAATAAAATATATTTTTTCTCTTTTGAACTTCACTTACTCATAATAAAATTACACCAATATCTTTTCCAGAAAACCAAAGTACGAGTCATTATCAGACACATACAGCTCGCCCCAACACCCGCCCCCGGAAGACATACCAAAACTGAACGCCGAACTAGAAAAACCACTGGACCTCAAGACCAAACCAGACAAAATAGAGGTTGACAAACCAGAAACAGTCGACAAATGCAACCAAGCAGCTATAGCACAAGCGAAACCAATCGAAATCAAGAATCCATCGCTTGAAATCAAAATTGACGCGAACTCGATACTACCGGACGATCATTTCGATGATGATAAACTCTTCATGAATTCTTTACTCCCGTTGTTCAAAAAGATGGATGACGATACGAGGTTACTCTGTAGAATTGAAGTGCTAAAGATAATAAGATACGCGTTACAAGGTCACAAGTGCTTTGAAGCTTTGAGGATGGCAGAGGACAGTTTCTTCAAGAACAAAATCAGTGGGATACTAGCGAAGGAGGAATCGACTGAGACGCCGCTTAGTACGAAGACTGAATCGAAACTGTCTATGACGACGCGATCAGCAGACGGGAGCAGACCTATTAGGAAACGGAGGGTAAGAAAGATATATTTCTTTTATTTTTTTTCTTTTTAAATTATGTTACGGCCAATAATAAAGCTGGCTGGTTTCTAGCTCAAAGGATTAGCATAGCTATCCAACGCGGCAACGCAGCCAGCATTATAGCCTCCTTGCCACAAGGAAATGGTTTCGTTTTTGAATAGGGTAGTCTTTTTTTTATGTTGCATGTCTTAGTTTTGATTTATTTTTATATAAATAAATATTGTGAGCATATTCATCATCATTATTAGCCACAGGACGTGTTCTATGTGCCTATTCCAATACACAGGACTATGCGTGTGACTGTTATTATCTATATATCCCCATCAACACCATCACTTACCACCAGGTGTGATCGTGGTCAAATGCCTGATAGAAAACCTAAATTTTCACTGCTAGAAGTTGTTTTAATTTTTGACTTGAACTCGAACGATAAATATGGTGATTGGCGGAATAGGGTATTGGGTAATACGAAAATATTTTTTATATATTCATATATTTATTTACAGACAAGGTCGCCGTCGCCGACGCAACCTCCGGTCAAAAGACGAGGGCCCGGCCGTCCTAGAAAGGTAAAACGAAACTTAATTTACGCGTTTTATCTAACGAAGTGTCTAATTCTTTGACGGCAATTCGGATTGACAATGTCAATATGTTCTGGTTTAGCTTTATCCGCCAGATAAGTCATTAAAAATAACGTTCTATTATTTAATCAGTCTGGTATCAAACGACAGCCGGGAGTCGCATAACAATGGAATTTATATTGTGTCTCGTTTACACATACTTGACGAGTTAAATTATTCGTTGATTAGTGGTTATTTGTCGATTGTGAAACAGGCCCTTAGTAAAGTATCTACGGTAATATAATATGTACCTACTTTGTTATTTAAACGCTATGTTTAGTTGTCTGTCATGATTTGGTAGCAAACATATATTATTTTATGTGAAATTGATAAATTCATCGTCGAAATTGGTGCTACAAACCAATTGGTTTGTAGCACCAATTTCGACGATGAATTCATCGTTAAATAAGCGATGGTAGCGAAACAATACGAAAAGATGATGAAAATACATACCTTTTATAATAATTATTATTAATAACAAAACTCTTATCACGCTTCAGGTTCGCCCACCACCCTCCGATTCTGAAGAAGACCAGCACATTGTTAAGAAGCGGTGTCCGAAAATGAAGGTGGTCCCTGTGGAAGTCCCACAGATCGTCAACGAGATGGATGAGTCACTGAGCACAGCCACTAGCGTCGCACAGCTATCGACGCCGTTGTTTATGAAGGTAAATATAGTTGCGGACCTAAAATTGACCCTTGTGGTACACCCATGTTGCTTTTTGTTTATATAGTAGGTACATAATTGATAAATTTAAGTGGTATTAAAAATATGCACTTGTATTTTTTTTATGTTTTCTTTTTTTATGAAGTAAATATAGTATAATCAAAACAAGTACAGAATAATAATGGACCTAGACATGACCCTTATGGCATAACAGCGAAAAAATAACACTAATAAATGTCCGTGGTTTTGTAACTCTTGTCTATCACAAATTATAAAACATACGTAGTATATGTTTAATAATCAGCTTTCTTAGTAACATATTACAGAACTTAAACATTGTCAGAAGCTTTTTAAAAGTCGACGCAACCAATTTTCTTTTTGTTTTCACAGATGTACAACTTAGAACGCTCAAAGTCATCTCTGGAATCGTCTCCACAGAGTATGCAAGTGTCAGTGAAGACTGAACCGGTGGAAGATCTCCATTCTACCTAAAGAGGTTTGATAACATCCTCTTGTGTGTTACCTTTGATTTGATTGGAGAAATTGTTTTCGTGCTGTGTCATGATATCATAACTTCCATATATTTATTGATGTGAATGATTTCCGAAATTGATTTTGGTTACAATTCAGAATCGAGATGATGATTTTACTCATTGATTGTTTTTTTTTTACGAAAATTCAATGATTGTCGAATATGTTCAAATAACATAACATGACATGATGAGGGAAATCTCTTCATGATTGTTGTTTGCGCCCAAATACATAGTGCCTATTCCATCAACAAAAGAGCTAGGCTCTGGTCGGTGGAGTTTTTTTCCTTCATTTTCTTAAAAACTCCATTCTAGGGAAAATAGTGTGATGGTTTAACCGAGGTTTCCCTTTTGCCTTCCACACAACAGTACTGGCAGAAGGCTGAAGATATAGTATATCAGCAAAGGCTTTTGACTGCGCATTAAAATTTGACGACGCGTTTGGTGTATTGGTTAGCGCTCCTGACTATTACGCCGGCCGTCGCGGGTTCGAATCCCGCAAGGGGCAAATGTTTGTGTGATGAGCACAAACATTTGTACCTAAGTCATGGATGTTATTGTATTTAAGTATTTATGGGAGACGCCCCCGTCATAATCGTTGTCTGGTATTTCGTAACACAAGGACGAAAATTCCTTACCACGAAACCAGACAATTGGTGTTGTCTGGCGCATATTTATTATTTAGTAATCTTTACTAACTCGTCAAGTATGTGTAAACGAGACACAATAAAAATTCCATTGTTATGCGACTCTCGGCATTCGTTTGATACCTGACTGATTAAAAGGCGGGAAACCCGGGTTCTTAAGCTGCGGTGTGGAATGCCTATCTTTATTTTTTTTTACTTTTGCATTGATTCTTATGACACAGCGAAAAACTCAGAGAAAGAAAGAGTCAATCATGTGTAGATGACTGTGTGATGATGAGAAATTGTGATATTTAATAATGTTAGGAGCTTGGCCATTTAGGTTCATAACTTTATTAACATAAGATATTTGTTAACGATATTGCATACCGAATTGATGTGAATCACGCCCCACAAGTCTTACAACGAATCAAAGTTATTTTTTTAATTCAAGTTCTAAAGTTCTATCTGCTTCTGCTGTGTTTAAAATAGCAACATATTTTGGTCAAGAATAAAAAATCTGACTTCAATACGCCACGAAGTTGCAATCAGTTGAAATATTTAATGTTTTTTTCACTTTTATTTCCTGATTGACGAATTGAAGAGTATTTGTATTACCATGTTGATAGTTACAAACTTTTTACCATAAAATTAATATAATTTTTTTTTATGGTTTTTACTTTTTACTGATTGCTGCTCTGTTAGTATAAAGTTGTCTTAAATGATTGTGTCGCTTTTATGTTTTGCATTGGTTGTATTATATAATTTAATTAAGGAATTAAGAATAAATTCATACTACTGAATAGTGAAATCACAGTATTCCGTTTTTTTATAAGACTAAAAGCAGTCTGTTTTACTTTTGACACAATAATATTCACAGTACCTAGTGTGAATTCATTCTGTAGTTTTGTCCAAAATATTACAATAACGAACGAAAAATATAATTTTAAGTAATTATTTTAATTCATAAGTAACTATTTGTCTATTTATAGTGCGATCAAATTGATGTTTTTGTGTTACGCCACAGCGTTGCAAAATGGGACTGTTTAATACTACTAGACAATTACACCACATGTGGATTCTTGGTATCTTATTTAGGAGATAGATAACTATAAAAAGTTAAATAAGTACCGGGACCTCTTTTTAAAGTGGAAAAAATGTTATTAATAATGTAGTCGACATTTTGTGAAAATAGTGTGCAATATTGTCACACCAACTAAAAAGATGTGTATTGTTATTCGATAGATGTTGTTGCACTTATTTTATTAACGTCGCTATGATGTTCTATTGTATATACATTCCAGATTAAGGTTATATTGCTAAGACAATAAAAAATATAAATGATTTTATGTATGCAACGATGGAAATAAAGAAAGTATTTTGTATTTGTGACTATTTATTTTCTTCAAAATCTTGTCGTGAAACCATCGCGCTAATGAAATCGCCGAAAAACTAGGATAAGTACCGGGTATCTGTAAAAGTACCGGATAAGTATTCAAAAAGAACTGACAAATTTTACCGTTGTAAATAAGAAAAAGTTAACTTTGACTGATATCAGTTAGAATGTAAAATATCTTCAGCTGGGCTACAAATCTTGATCTCGCTGAATTTGACTACCAGTCCTTCCCTCTGTGGGCTACAACACATCGGACCGACCAAGAAGTATTGGTCCCCAGGAAATGGACATAACCTCAAAAGTGTCCAAATTACGTTATCAACGGAGTATTTGACGCAGACAACGCCTTTGGTCCTTGTAAGACGAAGCCAGAATTTCCGAGGGTCCCCTGGGTAGACTCCTGAATAAAGAAAACATAGAACTTCATAATGTATAATTAAAGCGGTCTTATAGTTAAAAGTGATATCTTCCATGATACCTTTGGAATTATTGTTACAGACTTAAATATGCAACTTTTATTTAAAATGCTTATACTATTTGTTTAACAAAGTGTTGTATGTTTGTATCTTATGTAAAAGTAATAGTAATCCTATGATTTTGTCACATAACCAACCACTGAATAGATAAATAAGCACTGAAACCAACCATGAACTTTTTGCACACCCATCCCGACATGACCCGACCGGAAGTTACTTAACCCTACCATTTTTTTTCTACCATTTTGAAGAGCACAGGTTGGGGGACAAGCGACTGTGCTTAGCGATTCTAATTTTATAAATCAGGTAGGCAATAATAGTAGGTACCTGTAGCCCAATCAGAAACTTGGTTAGTTAGCACACTGCCAATCATGGGTTGCCCGTCGTTGTATTCGATTCCTGCTTTTAGCCAATGCTTTTCGTCCAAATAAATCATTAAACCAGCTTGATCATACAACGTTGTGAAGTCAGCTTCAACGCACACCTGAAAAAAAGCGAACGGATTTTTTTGTAAAAAATCTTAATTTTGTCTGACTAACTAACTCAAACCACTCTGGCTGGCGTCAATGTGAAATGAAATACAAAAAATCTTACAGTAAACGTGAACTCATATTTGATTTTCAAGCCGAAAACATGTCCTGTGTTGAAGTGGAAATTATACCACGTCCCTTGCCAAAAGTCTGTTTTGTTGTCCGTTGTCACTTCTAGACAATCCTTATCAAGTCGCTTCCATTGCTTTGGTTCGTTTAACCAGTGGAAATCTGCGATAGAAGCCCCATCAAATGAAGAAGACTCGACCATAATGGGGTTTGTGTGCTGTACAATTTAAATGTTTATGAACTACTGTAGGTACTGTGCATCAAAGCAAGACGCAAATCGCTATTCAGTCATACATATCTAGATACATTATTATTCATCTGTGATCATACATACATAACATAATACATACCTATACATTACAATCTTATCTATTATGCCTTCGTGTACCTACGTTGTGTATGTGTAAAAATGCCTACCTACATGCATGAGTAATTTGATTGATTCTAAAAATATTATCTCTCAAGTGATACGTCCGTGCGTGCGGGTGCGTCACCCAGCAAGTCACACCGTGTTAGAGAGAGAGAAGTGATGATGTCTATCAGTTCCATAATTTTAAACGGCATGCATATTTTACGTTTGGATTTATTTGTTTAATAAAAGAACCATAAAAACTAAATAAATCAACAAACAAAATTAGTAGAATAATTTTACTAAAATGTTGCAACCCT